>MRSU01008590.1:0-24466 GCA_008369845.1 Trichomonas gallinae
GTTTTTGGTTTCAATGTCCCATAATTAGTGTCGTGTGGTTTACATTTTTTCCCTCAAAAGTCAGTTCAGAACTCTCTCAATAATCAAGCACGTTACGACACTAATTTTGGTTCCACTATACACTATTAAATTCAATATTATATACAGAAAGATGGATGTTCTCTTGTTTATCAAATTGGATTTTTGAAATTAATGTATTTTCATGTTTTAATTACTCATGATAATATATTGCACATGTTTAAAGGATTATCCAATGATAGACAGAAGCAACGGTAATGTATTTTAGTGTTCATGATAAGAAGTAGTTAATTATATGTTTTATTTTGCATAAATCAAAGATTTATCGTAAGTACTTACCCTAATGGCTTCTTTAATGACTTTAAACAGGAATTATCATTGATAATTTTGTTGATTAAAATTAATTTCGTGACAATATGTTAGCATATCTATTCCACTCTAAGTATATCGATTTATTTTCGACTTTTATAAATTGAAAAATTCAGAAAAATTAAAAGAATTGTAAAAGCAAGACATTTTTACTCATGTAAATTGAATTTAAATAGCGTGAAAATAAATTGAAAATGCGTTAATTATATGTAATATTAAGAATGATCACTAATTACTGAGTTTCATAAAAATGTCAAGGTGAATTCGAGCAATTCTTAGCTGTTAATTTATAAAAATATTATAATAATATTCAACAACATCTTATCACCTGATGGTTTCAATATGAGCCTTGAATCTTATTTCCAAAACAAATTCCAAAAGTTGTTGAACCAATCTCAGTCTTATTTTGTCTCCATAATGTCTTATATTAACTAATAAACGAAATAAAGCTATGATGTAATTTTTTTTGGATAAATTTTTACATTTTGAAATTTTGTGAGCCATTCAAAATTTATTAATGAATAAAAGTATCAAATAAACAAAATACAATTCATAATTCACTCACTAAATTGTCACTTTTCATCATTTTGAGAAGTTTACATTAATTTTGCAGCGGTTTTAGCTGATCTGATAGATTTCAAAATGATATCTCTGCTGTTTGCAGTCTCTAGAAGCTTCAGCAGCTCTCATTTTGAATATTACTATCCCAACGAATATGACGGCGCTGACTTCCCATATTGGGATTTGCCAACAAACGGTGAATATGCATACGAATATTATTATGAATCAAATTACCCAGATTATGAGTTTCCATACGATTACCAAGAAGAATCCAATGGCTATGAATACATCTATGAATATGAAGATAATGGATATTATTATTATGATTATGAACAGAACGAAGATCACTCATACGATGAAAATTTCTACAACTATTACCTACTCGATGAAGAGAACGGTTATTCTTATGATTTAGAAGACTACTTAGTATTACCAGAAAATGCTTCCCTTCCGAATAAGGGCTCATCTGGTGGAAAAGGAGGATCATCTGGCGGAAAGGGTGGTTCATCCGGTGGTAAAGGTGGAAAAGGCTCATCCGGCGGAAGAGGAGGATCATCTGGCGGTAAAGGCTCATCTGGTGGCCGTGGTGGGTCTTCTGGTGGAAGAAGTGGCTCCTCAGGTGGTTCTAGAGGCGGTAGTTCAGGTGGTTCGAAGGGTGGATCATCTGGCGGCTCTAGAGGTGGCTCATCTGGTGGTTCAAGAGGTGGATCATCTAGTGGCTCCAGAGGTGGCTCATCCAGAGGAGGTTCATCAGGAAAATCTTCTGGGTCTCGTGGATCATCTTCCGGAGGACGTTCTTCCGGCAGCAGTGCAAAGTCTTCTGGCTCCAGTTCTCGTGGTTCTTCTTCTGCTGGTCGTTCTTCATCTTCCCGTGGAACATCTTCGGCTTCTCGCGGAACATCCTCATCCCGCGGCACGTCATCTGCTTCCCGCTCATCTACATCAGCATCTCGCTCATCCGCTTCAAAGTCCACAGCTTCTCGTTCAACCGCTTCTAAATCTACTGCCTCAAAGTCAGCTACGGCTTCTAGATCTACCGCTGCACGTTCAACAGCTGGGAAGTCTTCTGTATCTGCCAAATCCACAGCAACAAAGTCGACAACATCAACAGCAGGAAGGACATCCATTTCCAGGTCAGCGACAGGAGTATCCGCATCATACTCAAAGGGCTCTTTCAAGGGAACAGTCTCTGCCGATACTAGATCTGGCCTCTCTGCTAAGGGAACATACTCTAAGGGACGCACAACAGCTACAGCATCAGCAGACACAAAGTCTAAGTCAGCTACAGTTTCTGCAACACATACAACAAAGTCTGGTGCATCAGTCCAAGGCTCAGCGACAGCAACAAGGTCAGGCTGGGGTGTGAAAGGCTCATATTCCAAAGGCCCAACATCTGTTTCTGGATCCTATGACTCAAGGACAAAGTCATACTCAGCAGCAGGACAAACAACAACAAAGTCCGGCGCAAAGGTTTCTGGACAAGTTCAAGGCGATCGTAAGGGAGCTCAGATTTCTGGATCCTACTCTAAAGGCTCAACATCAGTTTCCGGTTCCTATGACACACGTTCAAAGGCATACTCAGCTACAGGCCAGACGACAACAAAGTCTGGTGCAAAGGTTTCAGGTCAAGTTCAAGGCGACAGGAAGGGTGCTCAAATTTCTGGATCCTATTCTAAAGGCTCAACATCTGTTTCTGGATCTTATGACACAAAGTCCAGATCATATTCCGCTGCAGGCCAGACAACAACAAAGTCTGGAGCATCATTCTCAGGCCAGGTTCAGGGCGATAGAAAGGGAGCTCAATTTTCTGGCTCATACTCCAAGGGACCAACATCTGTTTCTGGTTCATATGATACAAAGTCTAGATCTTACTCTGCCACGGGCCAGACAACAACAAAGTCCGGTGCTAGAGTTTCCGGACAAGTCCAGGGCGACAGAAAAGGTGCTGAAGTCTCTGGCTCGTATTCCAAGGGCCCATCATCAGTTTCTGGCTCCTACGATACAAGATCTAAGTCATACTCTGTCTCCGGCCAGACAACAACAAGATCTGGTACAACAGTTTCGGGCCAAGTCCAAGGCGACAGAAAGGGAGCTCAAGTTTCTGGATCCTACTCTAAAGGTTCAACATCTATTTCCGGATCATATGACACACGCTCAAAGTCATACTCTGCTACAGGCCAGACAACAACAAGAACTGGTGCGTCAATCTCTGGATCAATAGATGGCGATAGAAGAGGAGCACAGGTTTCCGGTTCATATTCTAAGGGACAGTCATCGATCTCTGGCTCATATGACACAAGATCTAAGTCAGCGACAGTCTCCGGCTCCACAACAACAAGATCTGGATCACAAATCTCTGGATCTGTAACACATGACCCATCCAAGACATCTTTTTCCGGCTCTTACACATCATCTGACAAGAGAACATCAGTTTCCGGCACAGCTGACACAAGAGGCGGCTGGGGAATTTCCGGCTCACACTCAATGGGTGATGGTGTCTCTGTCTCAGGAAAGGCATCATCCGATGGTGGATATGGTGTTTCAGTTTCTAAGTCATCTGGCTCCTTAACAGGCTCTGTTGGTTATGACTCAAAGCAAGGAGCAACAGTCGGAGCATCATACAGCAGTGGAAGAGTTAAAGGCTCCATTGAAGCCTCTAAGGGATCAGTTAAGGCTGGTGTTAGTGTCAGCTTTTAAATAAAAACCAATAGAATGTCTTATTGGATAGTATTAAAAAATTATTTCACATTTTATTTACACGACAAAAATATTGATTACATGACAGAATTATAAATTACGTGACAAATATTATAATTACATGACAAAATTTGTGAAAAGTAAAAAAAGAAGTAAAAAGAAGTGAAATAGAATGTTTTTAAAGGTCAACCTTAGTATCACCGTTAATAACTGGAATGTCGTTACCGAGAGCTCTTGCATCTTGGCAAATAACACATTCTGCACAAAATGTAGTGCAGAGACAGTCCATAAGGTGGTCTTCATCGAGACCATTCTTTTTGAGAACTGCCTTACGAACCCATACTGGATGTACTGGTTCACAGCAGATTAACCAATAAAAATTACCATCACCGGACACTTTAGACCAGTTTACTTGGTTCTGGCAGACTGGGCAGAAGAAGGTGAACAAGCAACTCTTGATATCTGAGAAGCAGCCGAACTGGCCGTCGTTGTACTCTTGCATCTATCAGAATTTAATCGTAGATTTCTCAAAATTTTCTTTATCACTTTTAATTGTTTGCATGACACCAATAATCCAGTTATCTAGCCAATGACATCAAAATCTTAAAATATTGTTTTGTTAATTCTCATATAATATTTTGTGAAAACATTGAATTAGTTTTTTACGTTAAAATAATTTGTACCGATACTTTCTTCATTAGGAATACGTGAAAATATGTCGTTTTTGGAATGCACTTATTTGTTTATGATATTGGAGCTGAACACTGACTTCAGATTAATTTTTCCAATGATTATCAGTTTATCAAAGAAGAACACTTTGCACATTACTAACTTTTAACATACACTTTATATTCTTAACCATATGAATCACAATTCATTTTCAAATTTATTCTGAATTCGAATGATGATATGAATTGAATTTCCTGTTATTACAAATATTCACATCAATCATTTTCATTTTATGTGGTTCATTTCATATGAAATCTGATCGCGTTTGGCTTGAGATAAGAAAACAATTTTTTTGCCATGTAATTCATATTTTGACAAATCAAAATCATTGAAAACTCACCTTTACAAAGCAGAGTAATTGAAAATTAAAATTTACATGACAAAATTATAATTTTTGTAAAGAAATAATTTTACATGACAAATTAATTTTTACACGACAAATCATATTACTTTACACGACATATTTATTCAAATGATTTATTTACATGACGAATCTTTGTTATTTTTTGCTAGGGATATGGGCCTTACACCGAGTGCTCATAATCCAGTAAAAGTCAAAATGCAAGTACAGGAGAACATGAATGCGCCAGATACACTGATTCAACCTGATTTAACTGAAGCAGATCCAACGCAAACACTTACAATCGATTTAAGGATACTTTTAAAGCCAATTGAGATAATTCCACATCCATCTCCAATGAGAGCTATCTACAATTTCGCGTTATTTTCAACTTCTGTACTCACATCACGTATAAAAATTGAAAATCTTGAAAATATCGAAATAAAATACTCACAAATCGCGATTTCTCGTTATGTAAACGGTAGAGTCATATGTATCGGACACATGTCAATGCTTACATCATGTCTGCCTTCAATTCCAACCAAATCATTATATGTAGAGAAGATGTTGAGGTGGATTGGCGGCCCAAGACCAATAACACGCATGCTCTGCCTATACAAAGTCGATGCGAAGTACAGAGAACAACTGAAAACGAATCTGGAAGGATTAGGTTTCGGAATCGATTTTAGCGATTCAATAGAGAGATACACAGATAACACAATCATATTGGTTCAGTCCAACATGGAGCCTGATCCAGGACTCATCGATTTCGTTGCAGCAGGTGGAGGTTTAATTGTTTGCGGTGTTGACGATTCTGAACCGAAAATCAATCCAACGATATCACAGCTGGGCATGTGCTTCCTAGAATATCCACATGCTTTCTTTGATGACGAATCTGTTGAAGATATTAAACCAATAAAGAATTTCGAAGATCTACAAGACGCGAATTTGGACGAACATATACGTGTATTGAAGCAGCTGCATCAACAGTCGCCTGATAATATTGAAGGAATTAAAGCTTTGGCGACAATTATTGCAGAAGAAGTTAAATACGCAGCTGCAATCAATACTCACTATGCGATAGATATATGTGACTCATTTGGATCAATTTTACAGTCTTATATACAAAAAGATGGCGGAAAATACGGAATTTCAGAAATTTCAAAGATATTTATTAAACTAATTTGCAAATGCGCTCAATTTGTACCATTAAATTTCTTTTCGCAGTTTGATTTCTCGAACAGATTCCTCGGAGCTTCAATGAATTCTGATTGTCAACAAGTTACGATTTCTCTTTCATTCCAAGAACAAGGATGGTATTCAACAGGTCTCTGGATCCAGCCTGGATATCTTTCTCAAGTCCAATTCGATACTCGCGTTCCAAATTGCGAATTAATTATTGGATGTCACGTATTCAACGGTTTGGACAATGAGCCACCGTGGAATCGTTTTCCTCTCCAATGTGTGAGAAAGCAGGTCACAGACAGATTCATGGAAATCGCCTCTCCATACGGCGGAATGGTTTTCTTCAATCCATCTCAGCAAGAAATCATTGAAAAGAACAGATCCATACATGTGACTTTCTCAGATGCCGTCAAGTATCCTACCTGCATTCTCGGGAAGCCAGACAGCTGGAAGAACACGTACACAGAAGAAGTTCCGTGGGGCGAAGTCATTACTAAAACTATTATCATTTCAGCGAGAGTCCAGCATATAAATATGATGGATAACATGGAGTCTCAGATGCAATACATCGATTCTCTGATAAACAACATAGTAGAGAACTCAGGATACACAGCGTCAAGGAAATTCAGGCTCGTTTTTGATGCCGAGTTTCCGCAGAAAATGACAAACGATTATCCTATAACTGTTGACATACAAAATGTCAAATGTTTATTGCACGTGAAAGAATTTTCTCAAGAACTATTTGAGATACTCGCCAGAATTGCTTACACGACAATAGAATGCGAAGGACTCGACAAGAAGTTGCACACAACGATTGCTTACATGCTGAGCTTCTTCGCAATGGTCAGAGAGTATGGCGAAGGCGTCAAAGATAAAATCAAATGCGACTCACCCGGCTTTGAGTCAATGTCAAAGCAGTTGTGTGGAAAATGCTTGCTGTTCACTGCTGCTTTGAGTGAAGCTCGCGCTGCACAGTTGGGCGGTGAAGATGACGTCACAGATGTTTTTATTGAACATCTGAATCTTCAGAGTGGAATACATATTGAATTATAATTGTTGTTTGATATGATTTGTTTAATAAATTCCATGCTTATATGATGTAACTATTAAGAATTTCACTATTCGCTTTTTAAATGAATTCAAATGGAGAACTAAAATCCGACATTTGTCAAAAATTCATCAGGTTAGGTGATTCATTTGGAAGAATTCCGCTGTGAAGACCAAGTGTCCGCACCTTTCATGAAAAAGTGAGTTTTATAATTAGGTGAAGTCAAGTCCACTACCTTTAGATTTGGAGAATAAAACCGCTTCATTTGTGATGCGATTTCACATCACTTGTGAACAGAAGATGTGAAGTCGATGCTTAATATAGGAAATTCTCATGAGAATAGGTGCTGAAGTATGTGTACTTATTATACGTGGATCAAATGAAGTTCCTTTATCTACGATTTTGTCCATAAAAGTGACAACTTAAGAGTAAAATTGTGAGATGTAAAACAATCATATCTGACATGTAAAGTTCGAATTGATAATTTTGCATGCCATAAGAATTGTATTTGAATTTGACTTAAATTCAATTTCATGGAAAAAAGAAAAATAATCCATGCAGATGACGATCCAACAAAAATCGTCGACTCTAATCTAGCAATTTTTTCCATTAGTTGAATCCTACACTTGAAACTAATAATATATCTATTAGTATGTTTCTAATGGCTGTTACATTCGTATTATCGGTCGATATAATATTATTGTGAATGAATTTGATTCAACTGTCATAGAAATCTCATAAGTGTTTGTGACATAAAATATTTACATGAAACAAGCCATTTGGTCCTTGGATGAAGCATGTTTACGAAAACAGAATATGAAATAAAGAAAAAAATATGCATTTGATATACCATGGTGCATGTGTATGCGTTGCTTTCAAGCAATACAATTATACCAATAGGTAATCGTATGTTTAATCGAAAACAATATGATTATTATTTTTCGATTGAGTATTTGCATAACATTGGCTATCTATAATAATAACAAATTGTATATGGTAAAAGCTAATTGAAAGTATATTTTGTTTATTTAAATTAATTTAGTATAAAAATGGAGTTTTTTTCTGAGATAATGGCATCAATGATCAGTAATCTTTGCATACAATGTAATAAAATGTCAGGAAAGGTAATAATCATGGAAATTCATTTTGCAAGATCCCAATTGACCATAATAAACTATGGAGATATGATTTTCACTTCTAGACGTTAATAAACCATGATATATGATCACATGATCGCATTAATTAACATTATAATCAATTCATAAAGAATGAATTGTTTTTCATCAGCTGTAAATTATTAAAAATAAAATAATAGATATATTTTGCAGATATAATGTGCATCATTGATTTCGGTTATAGTCATTTTATGTTTCAGTATACATTTCTCACCTGGCTTAGTTTTTATTGAAAAAGAACTGGTGTCAGAAAATTAAACAGGCCGTAAAATACCACTGATGAGGTTTTTGTGTAACCCTAGTAAAAAATGAACGCGTTGTCAAAATGAGAAAAATTCAATAAATTACGGGCGTAAAAACATTTTACACAAATGCCATTTTAATTAAAATAATGATTTTTTTGGGTATTGTTATTTTAAATCCCACTGAAATTTGAGGGTAATATAATCGTCGAAATTGAGAATATTTTTTTCGTTAGGATCTATGAAAAATCTCATATGTGTTTAAGTTACATTCAATTATTTTTTTATACGAATTAATGTATTCTGGTATTATCTGATATTTAATTAAATTTTTCAATTGTCTATTCAAAAAATAACCTGAATTTTATGAACTTTTATTTGTTGAGATTTTTGTTGAATACTGAACAATGGATATCAGAACAGTGGGTGTGTGCATTGTGTGGCTTTCCTTTTCCCACTTTCTCCTTTTATGAAAAATTGAGAATCGTTGCACGTTAAATAATGGAATCAAAAACATCAATTTGACAAGATGAATGTACAGTATAAATCAATGCAAGATGTTAAACGTGTGATCCGCAGGTTTAAAAAGGATGAGGATGCTAAGATACTCAAGGAAGTGGAAAAATGCAATGGAAGTATAGAAAAAGCCTTAAATAAACTTGAAAGAATTTTCAAATCCAAGCATACCCGCAGATCTATACGTGAGAGATATGTTGCTTTCCTCAGCAAATGCAATGAGGAGTGGGCTCCGGAAGAAGATTCGATTCTTTTGAAATCATATTTAAATTATGGAAGCAAATGGAGTTTAATTTCAACATTCCTGAACAACCGCTCCGGGGAACAAGCTAAGATTAGATTTAAACAATTGATGTATCAAAAACCATCAGACAAATCTAAGAAGAAAAAAGATTCTGAATATGAGAATCCTATAAGTGCTGAAGAAGCCTGGATGCAATTAGACAAAGAGTTTATGATAACTAGTATTCTTGAAAACCATCGCATTGTTCTATAGTCTATTATTTTTTTATTCAAAATATGAATAATGTTTTTTTGCGAAATAAAAGCTTTCTTTCTACTATTTGTTAACTTACTTCTGTTATTACTTATTATACATTTTAATTAAAATAAAAATCTAATTGATTTTTTTCAACATTGCATCTCTTTGTGATGCGAATGATGAGCCTGTTTGGAATATAATTCCCTTTGAAATATAGAAGAAAACAAAAATGAATATTTTGAGCAAAAATAGAAGAGGCTCGATTTCCATAATTAATGAGTGTTGCACATAATATGCATAAGGAACTCATTGTGTACACAGTTTTGTTTATGCATATGAATTAATCTGGAGTTTAAACTCTGAAAAAAAAAGTCCACAATAAAAAATTGATTTATCCGACACAAGATAACACACCACATTAATCTAGAAACAAAATATAGATATATGCAATAATTTAATATCATTCATCATGATCAGATACATTTCATTGACGAATGCTTGGTGAATTTAAATCTTTGTTGATTTTAGTGGTATTAATCAATGTATGGACTATTTGCAACACTACATTTGATGTTTTAGCATTTATATTTGGAAAATGAATTTGAGCAATGAGTTGATGCGATGTCAAAATATTTTTGTTTGTTTTTGACATTGTAAAGCATAAAATGTCAGAAAATTTATGGAATGCCAGAATTATCAATCAATTTAGCTGTTGGTCTTTTGATAGTTGTGGTTGTTTCTTTTACAGTCACTCTCTCATTGCTGACGTACTGCGTGCTCATTAAGCTCGAAAAAGAAACGTCAGAATTAATTAATCCTCTTGATGTAGAAATAGAGAAACAAGAGAAAGAAATTCAGCAGCATGATGCTCATGGTAACCCAATCATACACACGTATGAAGATGAAGAGTTCGTATTTTAAGTTTCGATTTTTATTATGTTTTTGTTTACATGCAAATCAGCTCACAATAGATCTATCTTAGTTACATTTATTGATTTAATCCTATCCTATGTTTGAACTCACCATTTTGAACAAAATTAAGGATTCATAATTTTAAACTAGTTGACCCTTTAAATACCTATATCATCATGATTTTAAGTGCATTGACCGAAGGCTTGACTGAAATTAGCAACTCAAAATACAAGATCCTGAACTATGCTGAATTTCGATCCTATGTTATTATATTATACCATATACTATCCAAACTGTTTGTTAAATATTAATTTATGATACATTATTTTTTTTCAATACAATATAAACTGTTTTAATCAATACTATACAGATGTTTATTTTCTATTGCGAGCAACAACAATAATATTTCTATAATATAGCACATATCTATCGTTTAATTATATCAAACATTTATTTCTTCAGTTATCAGCAATTCTGCATCTTGTTTTGTCATATTTGGATCTTCCTCTTTCTTCCAGAACACGAAATGCATGAAAAGAACGATTGAAACAAAAAATATTAGAGTCGCGAATCCAAATGTAAACTTTGCTAAAAATAAAAGTGGTTCGTGACTATTGGTACACTTAATATTGTCAACTAAGCCCTGCCATTGAGGAGGCACAGCTAAAAAGTGTACAGCAATTGAAATCGGATCGAAGTGACAATAATGTACACGAGATCTCGAAGAATATGCTGTAAAATCAAACGTATATGGTATTTGACTTGGCAATAATCGAATGATAAATGGAGTATTGAATATATATTCGGGTTCAAGATTTAATTTCGTTGTATCATTGGCTTCATATACTTCTGGTATTTCTAAACTCGATATCATAGATATTTTCATGTAATCTACTGAAAAAGGCGAAAAAATGCATTGATATTCTTGTTTATGATTGACTAGAGACTTGAAATCTATCCTATACTCAACATCGAAGACAAAGTTGTGCATTGGACAAAAGTCTTCAGGCAATTCCCAATATTTTATATCGATGATATTTTTGCTTCGTGAGTATAAATCAATTTGTTCATCATATACGTGTATATGACTTTCAGGGAATGAGGTCATAGTAATATTGCTCTTTGGTTTTACGAATGTTAATATGAATTGGCCATGTTGAAGATTTGGGAATTCTATAAACGCAGACTTATTCGTGAAGTCGAGTGATACATGTGTATTAGGATTTAAGTCTATTTTATGAAACCCAAAGCTTCTTGTGAGAATAAACAGAAAAGCTATCAAAATTTTTGTTTGTCAAATGACCTCAATTTTAAATAAAAATAATATTAAAAACAGACGGCAATACTCATTATAGATAAAATAAATGCTAAAAATTTATTATATGCAAATAAATAAGATAAACAGGTAGCTTAATGTCATACATTTATTTTTACAATGATGTCTTCTTTTTTGACTAAATTTTGATTTTCTTTTTGAAAATCATGGTATAAAATGTTGCTGAACAAAAATTTAAAGTGGGTACAACTTATTGAACATATATCGATAAAAAGCATCACCAACGCTCTCCTAATTATCGAAATCATAAATTTCCACTCTACATGTCAAATATATATTTACACGTCATCTTTGAATTTACTTTGATATAGTATAAGATTCAAAAATATATAAGCTTTGGGGTTTTGTATGAAAATAAGAATGTAAAAATGATGTGCAGGTTAAACATAATTTTTATGATATCATTAAACTTTATTTTAATCCTCCGAATTTTCCCATTCATCAAGTTCGCGGATTTGTTCGTTCGCCCATCTAGCAATTGCCTTTGCAGATGGAACTCCTTCGTATTTCGTAGACCATTTCTTCATGTATGAGCGGAAGAAGCAGATAGTTGGGAACTCTGTAATACCCTGATCTTCGATGATTTGCATGATTTGGAAAGTTTCACCTACAACGAGATTTAATTTCGATGGATCGATCATTTCTTGGAGCTGTTCCCAAACAGCAGCAAGTTGACGTCCTGGATCATCTTTTTGAACGAAAGCTACTAGTGCATGACGCTCTCTACCAACGTAATGCCAAAATCTTTTTGGATTCGGGTGCCAAACTTTACCAAATTCCGGTTGATACTTATTTGGCTCATCATCAACTGATGTAGATTCTGGTTTCTTCTTTCTACGGCAATCTGCTAAACTTAACCACAGAGAAAAGAAAAGAAACATCATAAATTATATCGTCGTGAACAAAGAAAAAAAAATATTGACATGTAAACTATTATTTGACATATAAAATTTTACATGACAAATTATATTTTCACAAATAGAGTTTATTAAAGTTGTTTGCAGCTAGATTTTTACCACAGAATCCTTCTAAATTAAGGTTATAAAATTCGAATCATAAGGACTGCATAGAAGAAAATATCTGAAAAATTATTACTGTTCCAGATTTGATTGTTAGAATAAGAATATGCGTCTATATGAGTAAATGAGTTGATATGTGACATTATTTTGGATGTGTTATTCGAACATTATTACAAAAAATTAAAAAAAAAAAAGATATTGACACGTAAAATGATCCGTCAAAAATGAATGGAAAAAGTGCTAAAATTTCACTAAATAATAAAATCAAGCTAACGGTTTTTTACCCTGACAAAATACAATAATGATGTGTGTTTATAGATTTTTTCTCTATATAATTTACAAAAAATGATCGAGTTTAATTTTTTTTTTATTTTATTATTTTATAATACGAGTCTCATGGCAATTGATGTGTTTTTTATATTTTACAACCATTGAATTGGGTAATCAAAACATCACTCGACTTTGCATCATATGCAATGATACAAACATAAAAAATATCGGTTTGTAAAAAAAAAGAAGCTTTCAAAAACTGAAAAAATAAGCAAAATAATGTCTACGAAAAGTGATAATGCAGAGAATATGAGCATTAATCAAGAAGAAAATAGTGTTACTCAGTCCACGTTGGTACCACCTCCATCGCCAAAAATAGATCGCTACGGTTGGATTATTTCTGGTGATCAAAAAATTTCAGATAAGGAGAAGAAACTCAGAGCTAAGGAGTCTAAACTAGAGTTAAAGAGGGTTGATGAATGGATGGCTATGTATAACAACTGGAGTTACTACTCTGCGAAAGGAAGAGATAAAGTGAAGGAGTTTATTCGACATGGAATTCCTGATTCATGCAGAGAACGCGCTTGGAAAATCATATTACATCCAGATTTTATGAACCCTTTGGAAAACAATGAAGTTGATCTCGATTCTTTGATTGCAAAGGGCCCAACTCCGGTTTGGACAACAATTGAGGCAGATCTTAAGAGAACAATGCCAAATTGTCCTATGTTTTACAGTGATAAGGTCCTTAATTCGTTAAGAAGGATCTTAAAAGCTTACAGTATGGTTGATACGGAACTCGGCTATACACAAGGTATGTCATTCATCGCTGCTGTTCTTTTACTATATTTAGATGAAAACTCTGCATATAACTGCTTTGTCAAATTCTTAATGGGTGAACGCCATCAATGGAGAAACTATTTTCTCCCTGACTTTCCGAGATACCATAACCTTGTCAAAATTTGGCATGTCGCTTTGAAGGATAAATATCCGAAAATTTTTCAACATTTTCAAGACATTAACGCAGAACCTCTAATTTACACGCCATCTTGGTTCTTAACAGGATTTTTGAACATGGACTTCCCACCAGTCGTCCGTTTGCAAATTTTCGATTGCTGGATTGAATTCGGATCGAAAGCACTTCTTTCTTTTGCTCTTGTTATCGTCTCTAGAAATAAGAAATCGTTCGCCACAGACCCATTCGAAATTTTACTTCCAAATCTTCAGAATCCTACAATCCTTGATACGATGAACGACTGGAGGTATTTACTTAAGAAATACGACAAGCTCTGGGTTGACGATAAGACATTTGCTCATTACTGCAAACTTGCCAATGTGGAAGTATTTCCATAAATTAATTGTATTTTATTGTAAAATTATTCATATTATTATTCTATTACATGATATTTGCAGATTTTTTTTAGCTATAAACGATTTTTTCATATTTTCGGGATTTTGAGAAGTAAATCATTGAAAAAACATCATTTGTCACGTAAAATAATATCAATTTTGACGCATAAATCAGAAATCTGCTATGTAAAATTTGTAATTTGTCGCGTAAATTATATGTTTTGTCGTGTAAATGGATAAAATGACACGTAAAATACGTGCATTTGACATGTAAATATCCTAATTTTATTATGGCTGATATTACCGGAGCAAATGATATGAAAATGATTCTACGCGAACTTTCTAATGAGTATGACAGTCTCACAGAGCAAAGAAGCAAGCTTGAAGAGGAATGCAAGAGCATGCAGCAGTACATTCAAACACAAGTTCAGCATATTAACGGAATTAATGATGAAATCACGAAATTGCGCTTAGAATATCAAGAGCAAATGCAAATTCAGAATTACAAGAAAGATGAGCAACAAGGCGAATCATCTACATCTTTGACTTTGTTGATAGATGAGTCTTCTATTCGCCATCCTGCTACAATCTCGCCATGCGTTGAGATTTGTGACAATTCGGTTATATGCAGCACTGCATTTTCACCAAATGGAGTAAATCTGGCAATTGGATCCGAGAAATTCCTCAGAGTTTACAATTTCGAAAATGACTGTTTCGTCCTCGAAGCACCATTCGATGACCAATTTTACATTAGATCGATAACATGGACTCCAGATTCCAGGAAAGTCATCGCTGGAGCTGAAAACCAGTCCATATACATATTCGATATTTCACCAGAAAATAAGAGTCCAGATAAAAATCCTTCAACACCCTCTGCGAAAATCGAAACAAACGCTGGAGAGGTCTTCCAAGTTAAGTGTTTCAAGGATGGGACCAGATTAGCAGCATCCCTAGGTGATGGAACTGTACAAATATGGGATCTTAACACTAAGCAAAAAATATCTTCGTTCATTAGAGGCCCTGATAAACAAGCAATTGCTATTTCGATATCTGATAATGATAAGATTATCGCTACAGGCTATATGGATGGTTACGTCGCATTTTGGGATGTTGATAAACAAAAAATGATTTTCGAACAAGAATGCCACTCGGAAGGTGTCTATTCGTGCTTATTATTACCAAAATTCAACAGACTTGCTACTTCTTCTCTCGATACAACAGTTAAACTTTGGGATATTACTGAAAACGGCCTGACTCTCTGGAAGACACTTGATAAGCACACACAGTATGTCCTGAGTCTAGCGCTCGATCCAACACAAAATTGGATGATCAGTGGATCAAAAGATATGACTTGCATTTTTACAAGTCTCGAGGAAGGCGAAATGATATATCAGTTAAAGGGCCATGAGAATTCTGTCATGACAGTGAGCTTTAGCCCAACAGGAAAAATGTTTTGTAGTGGATCTGGAGATATGTTCGTTAAAGTTTGGACATTTACTCCAGAGCCGGCTAAATCTTAATGGTTGTTTATTATTATATATCAAAATGATGTTAATTAAAATTAATTATTATAATTTTTGATGGCATTATTGCCATCTATGGTGTCTTCTATGTTAAAATGGATCACTTTTCACTTGAATATCAAATTATCGATAATTAGCTAAATTAATTTAACATGACAAAATTATTTGAGAATGTCAAAAATAAATTTACATGACATTTTTTAAAATAAGTCGTGGCTTTAGAATAATTAGATCTATATGTTACAGTATCCTCTCTTACAAGTAAAATTAGATGAGTACCCATAAATAGCTCACGAAGTTCCAATATGAATGTAATTTCTTTTTGATTTTGAGCAATAATATTTACACAACAAAAATTTATTTTACATGACAAAATAACTGTGAGATATTTATTCCATTTTTTTATCATGCATCTTTAGTTATTGGATTGTAATAATAATTCATAATGTTGCAGTAAATGGTCTATAATCATTGTGATGTAGTCATATTGTTAAATCTCTAATACTTTGTCTAGAAATTGATGAAAAAAGAATTTGTCAAAACGAAATAATTGATTTTTGTGGTTGAAAGAAACTGTTTGTTATTATGTAATATAAATATTATGCGGTCGAAAAATTGAATCAAATTGTTTTTGTTTTCTTATTTCTTTATCCTTAGTTTTTCTAGTATTTTATATCCAACAGAAGTTGGAAATCATTTTTACTGCACTAAAATAAACCCTAATGAAGTAGGAATCGGTCGCAAATCCTCAAAATCAGATCAAAATTCATATGAAACTGCATATGTTGAAAATACTGAAGAAAGTACATACATTATACCTGAGACAATACATGGATACACTGTAACTCATATTTTACCAAAAGCATTTCAAAATTGTCCATCACAATTCATCGAATTTCCATATTCATTGAAATATATTGGTCATGAAGCCTTCATGAATAGCAAATTCGCAACTATGTCATTCCGAAATACGCAATTAGTTGAAATTGGAGATAAAGCATTTAAATCTTGTTCGGAACTATCATATATTTCTCTGCCCAAAACACTGGAAATTCTTGGATCTGCTGCTTTCCAAAACTGTGAGAAATTAATTCGCATTGATTTTTATCCATCAATTAAATCTCTCGGAATGCATTGTTTACAGTCATGCACCAAGATCCAAAGAGTAGATTTAAGCAACTCTACTGTTACAATAATCCCTCAATATGCATTTTCGCATTGCATTTTATTAAGAACGCTAATATTGCCTGAAACATGCGTGGAGATCCATAGAAACGCTTTCATGTTTACCAGAGCTTTAAGGACGCTCGAATTTCCCAAAAATTTAACTTTAATTCAATATCGCGGATTTTTCCAGTGTGGATTAACAGTAATCAATCTCTCATCAACAAAAATCAAATACATCGAAAAAGAAACATTCATGCAGAACCATTTCGTTGAAACTCTCATTCTTCCACGAAATCTTGTGAATTTAGGAAAAAAAGCTTTTCAACATTGTCCAAAACTTGAAACTGTCGAATTTCCATCAACATTAACAGAAATGTCTGCTCAATGCTTCGAAACTTGCGGAGCATTGAGAAAAATCAATATTTCACACACAAAAATCAATTATTTTTCATCACAAGTGTTCAAAGACTGTTCTTCACTTACAGAAGTAATAACACCAGCAATGATTTTCAAAATAGAATTCGAATCATTTTATTGTTGCAAATCTTTAACAAAAATCACGATTCCGACGACATTAAACGTGTTAGAGAAATACGCGTTTTATCAATGCAGCTCTTTGAAAGAAATTAATTTAGTTAATACTTCACTAGATACGATTAATTCTTATTGTTTCTCTGGATCTGGATTAACAACGTTTTCATCACCGATGCGATTGAGGATCATCAAGGATTACGCGTTTCACAATATAACATCGCTTGAATCCTTCAAATTTAACAACGAATTGCAAAAAATCGAAATTGCAGCATTTTCATTATGCACAGGCCTTAAGTTGATAGACATACAGAATACTGTAGTACCTGAAATCCCAGATGATTGCTTTAATTCAACATATTCGCTTGAAAAAATTACATTTAATTCGAAAATCACTAAATTGGGAGAAAGATGCTTTTTCAATGCTAAATCTTTGACAACTATAGTGGCTTTGAAAGGTTTAAATGTTGATTATTTGCCAGATGATGCTTTTTACGGTTGTATTAAATTATCAAGTTTTTCTTTTGCAAAAACTATCAAAAAAGTTGGACATAGGTGCTTTTTTGGTTGTGAAGAATTGAATAATGTGAACATGAATGAAATTCAACAATGCCAGTTCGGAGATTCGGTTTTCCAGAACTGTGTTTCACTAAAGAAGCTGACTTTGCCACAAAAAGTCACAAGTTATGGATCTTATTTCGTATCTAAAACGAAAATCAATAATTTCCCTCTAGAGAAAATTTCATCAAATAATATTCCAGAAGGAGCTTTCATGGATTGTGAGCAGCTCAATTCCATTATTATCCCACCAGACATCGAATACATTGGTCCATTTGCGTTCATGGGCTGTAAAATCCTTACAAGCATCGATTTAAGCGAAACACGGGTGAAAAGACTAGAAAATTCTACTTTCCAAGGATGCACTAAGCTTTTTCATATACGATTTAACAATTTAATCACTAAATTAGGCTCAAGTTGTTTTGCAAAAACACATATCGACGCACTCGAGAAATTTGCTTCAATGGATAGTATAAGCTCCAGCTGCTTCGATGGATGCTTGTTTATAGAATCAATAGATTTCAATAACTTGAAGATTTCAAAAATTCATGATTTTACATTTGCCAATTGCACGAATTTGAACAGTGTAACATTCTCACAGAATATAGTTTCCATAGGATCAATGGCTTTTGCGAACACATCTATAAAAGTCCTCAAGATTCCATATTCAGTGAAATTTTTGTCGAATTACGCTTTTGCATTTATGAATATGCTTGAAAGTGTTGATATTAGTGACTGTAGTTTCGATAGAGTCAGTGATTATTGCTTCATGAATGATAGAAACCTCAAATTCGTTCATATTAAAGATCCAACAATAGACTATCCATCAAACATCTTTGATGGTTGTCCAAGTGCTTCACTAACTTATAAATCATAAATTATTTTGTAGTAAATTATATACTGTCGATTATATTTATATGAAAAAAAAAACAATATTAAATTGGTTTAGAGTTGATTTACTATGCGATTATATATCATCAGATATTTTGATTCAGATATATAAAACCTTATAAAAACCTTGAATAAAAATTTGAAATTATATTTTCACCAAAAATTACTTTTATGATTGGTTTTAATGGTAATATTGTGTAATATGTATATAGCAGAAATGCTATGAGTCAAAAACAAACATTTAACAAAAAAAATCTAAAAATTAAATTGAATAGATTCATTCAAAATTTTGAAATTCTTACGGGCGCGAAACATTTTAATGTTTTATCAAAAAAAATAAATATAACTATATCTACACATTTTTCGTCAATCATTCTGAATGATTATTTTGAATCGAAAATAATCGTCGATTTGATATTAAAAACCATAAATATAACTATAATGAATAATTAATAAAGATTTATTGTAAATTTTTATCGTCGATTCATTCAAAAAATCAATTATTTAAAATAAAAGCATGTTATTGTTATATAAATCAAATTTTAAAAATTTAAAAATTCCGGTAGAAGAATCAAATTTTAATGTTTTCCTTCTTTATCTATCTTTCAGTCCAACTTGAAAATGGATACTATCAAGATCGGTCTTCTTTTCCAAGAGGTGATGTCTACATGTTAAGGTGCTCGTTTATTAACATTCATGATTCAGATTCAAGCAGTTCTTTAATTTATTCAAATTCGGCTGCCGTTAACATTCAGCATTGTTTCTTCAGTGATGTATCTACAGCATCAATGTATTTCATGTATATTGATAATTCACAACAAAATTATTTTCATTATGACTGTTTTATCAATTGTCGCTCAGAAAATTCAAAAGAAAATGCAGTGTCTGTTATATATACAACATCAAATGCTGGGGTTACTGATGTCAAAGAAATTTCAATATCGCAAACTAAAAAAGGCTATTTTTTGATGGATGTATTTAAATCTCAGATATCTACAGCCAATTTTTCATTCAATACAGTTCAATCAAATGCAATCAATCTGAAAAATCAAAATAAATTAACAGAAAAAAGCTTTTTCATCAACACAAGTACAGCAATTCGTTCTGCAATGTTTACAACATACAATACAATGAGTGATAACGTTTTCATTGATAACGGTGGCTCTGGCGTTTTTGTTCAAGATGTTGTTATAACAATTACAAAATGCTACTTCATCAACAACTACAACAAAGACATATACTTCCAAAATGGCAAAGCTATACTCATTAATTGCAGTTTTTCTAATTTTGATACAAATGCAAATGAAAACGTAACAATTGACAGCAACAGCTATACTAAAGGAGAAGGTGTACCTAATAATCCTTATGATGGCGCTGTTAGAGGTGATACACAACATAACAAACTTTGTCCTAACGCCCAGCTCTCTGGTATAGCTTATTCGCCAATATTACCTATGCAAACACCATCTTCCACTCCTTCAACTACTCCTTCAAATACTCCTTCAATCACTCCATCAATTACACCTTCAATAACTCCATCAAATACTCCTTCTATTACACCTTCAACTACTCCTTCTATTACACCTTCAATAACTCCATCAAATACTCCTTCTATTACACCTTCAATAACTCCTTCAATAACTCCTTCATTTACTCCTTCTATTACACCTTCGATCACTCCATCAAATACTCCTTCGATCACTCCATCAAATACTCCTTCGATCACTCCATCAAATACTCCTTCTATTACAACGCGTCCTAACTGCAATTTGAAAGCTGAACAAATAGAAGAGCGCAAAAAGTTTAGAAGAATTAAAGTTATTTTTGCTCTCGGACAGCTTTTTACAACTGTTTAATTTGATTTTGTTAGATGTAAACAAATTAGTGTATGCAAATGCTATTGGATGTATATTTAAAAATGGATTATATATATGTATGTCTGAAATCAGAACGTTTGAAAATGTAATGTAATGATAGAATTAATTATCATTGTCAACATAATAAAGCCGATATGGCTAAGTTCAGCAAGGAAAAATATGAAAAAATAAGAAAAGCAAATATCTTTTTCGTAAAAATTGATAAACTCAGTAAAGAGAATCGAGACTAATGGTCATTCGATACATATTTTGCTACATCTAATATAAATTATATTGCGATTGAAGTATTATGGATCTTTATATGTGGAATGTACCAATTAAATAAAGCAGTGAAATGTTTTTATTTTTGAAAATTATCATCATGAACAATAGCATTATATTTGAACTATTATGTTGGATATTTGATTCATTTTATAGCTCGGTATTTTATATGCATGATGTTGGCGCTTGATTACGTTAAAATTAAAATGAACAAATACTGATGATCGTTTAAATTAAATGTTTCTTGCTTAATCAGTCTTTGAAATGTGTGTATTAT
Organism: Trichomonas gallinae; assembly: GCA_008369845.1. Taxonomy (NCBI): domain Eukaryota; phylum Parabasalia; order Trichomonadida; family Trichomonadidae; genus Trichomonas; species Trichomonas gallinae. The sequence continues at coordinate 21,334 of MRSU01008590.1, forward strand.
AAAGTTCGGCTATTACATGTGGTATAAAATGAGTAAGTTATGAAGATATCAAATTGATGAACTCGAATCTAATGATTTGAAGAAGTTCTTTTGGCAAATCCAATTAATTATGCGAATATTTGTGCCATTTAAAGCCAATAATGTTCGAAATCAAACTATCTCGAAAATTTACATGACAGACATTTTTATTTTATACATAATATGCACGACAAAGGAAATATTCGGATAATTCCTTCTCGAGTGATATGACGTCATTGCCCATCATTTATTTTTGTCCTCAATATTTGAATGTTTATCAGAAAAATGACTGAAATCGGAATCATCGCCAAAATAAAAAGCCTTGTGATAGATGTATGTAAAAAATAATAAATCAGATTTTTGAGAAGAAAAAATTGTCAAAAAAAATATCGCTATAATTTACAATAATTTGACTGTATTAAATAATTTTTCCAATTTTTATTTTTCAAAAGTCACTCAAAAAATCATTAACTTCAAAAATATTACTTAATTGAGAGAATATATTATATACGATCTAAATATCAAAAAGTGACAAAAATAAATTATGTTAAATTATTGATATATATGAATATATTATAACATTTTTAATATCAAAAAGTGACATGAAAATAAATTAAATTCTTATATTTTCATGATATACAATCAAAGTTGATGATGATTTAAATTTTATAAAAGTGACGTAAGTCTAAATCATATTTCATTTTATAGTATTTGGAAAGCACAAAATAAATATGCGTTGTTGATTTTTGCTGATATTTGAGGAAACTTATACAAAACTTTCTATAATATACAAAAGGTTTTGCTTGCGATATTACGAAGTCTCTGTCTGATCTTCACAGACATTTTCTGGCCCCTTTTCTATACCCTTTGGTGGTTGAAACGGTGCAACAAGGCCTACAAAGAGAAGGTTAAGCAATTTTTCGCTTCTACGGCTGTAATTCAAGAAAAACACAGAAAACCAACATTCATTGTTCATATAACAGACCTCCACATGATTCTTTCGCGTCCAAAGGAAATAGCACACCTGGAAAACATGTTCAATTTCATTGCTGAAAAAATACAACCAGATTGCGTTTGCGTAACAGGTGATGTTTCGGATGGAAGGATTCGTGAGTCAGTTTTCTCAACATACGGACAGCTTCAAAAGAATTGGGAACCTTACATAAAGATATTAAATGACCATCCAAAGCTGAAAGTCTTCACAACTGCTGGAAACCACGATGAAGTGGCCGTTGACTCCGTGGCATCCCAAAACCACCAGTTTTTGAGGCATATCTGCCTTGATGACCCAACAAAATTTTTTGTAAGTCAAGCAGACATAGAAACGTCAAATGGAAACATCCACATCATCATGTTCAATCCCTACTTCTTCCCGTATTCGCCATGCCCCTACGGTACATTTCTAAACCCTACAGAAGAAAATTTGCGAGAACTCGAAGATGCAGTCGAAAGGAGCGAAAACACTTTGTTCAATCTCTTGTTAATGCATCACCCAATCGGAGCACTTGAAAATCCAAAGGAATTCTTGAATATTGTTAATCCATTGAATAATTTCAGATACACATTAGTTGGCCATTATCACTATCCAAAATCATACTCACACATCATCGGACAAGGCATTGTTGAATGCATTGGACCGACACCACGCAAATGCGGCAATTATATTAATATTTTATCTGTTGATAATGGACTTTCAGCAATTAACACTGTTGATATTACAGGTGATGCTATTGTTGTTATGTGTCCACCGCCTTCTAATCAGTTTGTCCCAGCAAATTTCTACATTCAAAATGATTTTCGTATTCGCATTGCTGTTTTCGACAAATCTCCAAAAAGAATCCTTGCTCATATCGATGGTATCAATGTTGGCGCTTTAGAAAAAGATTTTGAGGCTGAAAATTATATTGTTTACGGATTAGATGTCAACGCTTCTGATGGCAACCACGCGCTTCTACTCATGGGTGATATTGAGAAAACACTCGAATTCACTGTTGGATCTCAAAGCGAAGAAAAAGTTCATTATTCTCCAGAACATCACTTAAGAGTCAAGAAAATCGAGCATATTACGATTGCTACTGACTTAATTTTCGCATTCTACCTAATCATGCCATACATACTTTCGAAAATATCATCTGTAAATAAATTCTTCAGGCAAATGGAGAATTGGTACATGTCAGACTCTAAATTTGCCGGAAATGATGTCTTTGCCTTGCTTTTGTCTCTGATTCTCGGTCCTTTCTACACAATGTGGAGATTTGCACAAGCACCAGGAAAATTCCAGGCAATTGGCATCCTCAGTCATCTACTTCATTGGTTTATTCCATTCCACTTCAGCAGAGGCCCTCCTTTCACTACAATCTGGTTCTGGGGAATTTCTTTCGGTTGTAAGACAATTATCGATAAAACAGTTTGGATGGCAGAAGTTATATCGATTGGTGGCGTTTCGTGGCCATTCTACAACTTGGTTCTTTTAATTGGAGAAGGAGAGAAATTCGATGCGACGTTGATCTTCTTGCTCGTTGTAGGAGTTTTACTCGTCTTCGGAGGAATCTGGGGAACATATGTAATGGCGAATATGGCTGATGGTCTCTGGGCTTTATTCACATCACCAACATTATACAAAACTATTCTCACTTTCATCATACTCTGTGCTGAATTTGCCAAACTCCCGGGTGTCCATGCAAAACATTGATTTATATTATTTTTTCGATATAAAATCTTTCTTTCCAACTGTTCTAACAATCTTCGCATTCATTTATAGCTATCATAAATTAAATCTATTTATATTTGAAGAAATATTATGCATTTATTTCTGATTCAATACATTACAATCTATTTTTCATTTCATGATAGGATAGGATATGATAGACCATAAAAATCTAACTTTATATCTAGAACGAAACTAGGTGGAATTTATAATAGAAAAATATCCCCGCAATTCTCGAATAATATGATAATAGCACCGTATCTAATGTATACTCAACGGTCATCCAAAATGTTTTTCTATGTTTAGCTGGCTGCAAAATCCAAAATGTAGAGTAGTATATGATGCGGGCTACTTGTCATTCTAGATATAGAGGATGTATCCCAACAACGATATTTAGACTACATATCC
>MRSU01008594.1:0-21991 GCA_008369845.1 Trichomonas gallinae
CAAACTCAAGCTTTGTCATTTGTTGACACCAGTCAAATGCATAATCCATAATAATAGTGATAAAGCGAGATATTCTAGCATAAGTAATTTTGGAAAATCGAAAAGCCTCAAATCCAACCACTGTTACAGTATATGGAGTCCCATCATATGTAATTGTGTTCGGAATTTCAAGGCGAATATTAGTAGAGCCTTTGTCAACAAAAGCATTACTATTATAATCATTTGATAAGACATATGATACATTATATGATCCAAGGGTTGCAACATTTCCGGATATTAAATAATAAAGTCCATCAACTGCTACTTTTGTCGTTTAACGCGTGATTCAGCACAAATATCAATTTAATGTAAAATGCCAAATAAACTGTCAAAAAAGACGTGTAAATTATACAAAATTGTACAATATTTGACGAACTGTCAAGTAAAACTTGAAACATTGAAATTTGAACTGAAAATAATCGTTTGTCAAATAATTTTTTTCAGAGTCGTCAAATGGTTGTTAATGAGAATAATTCATTGCTATTCTCATTGCTGTCGTTGGAATCAAAATATGTCAACTTGCCATTTTTTCAAATGTTTTTCTTTTTAATTTTCGCTGAGGCCAGGCAACTTCATTTGAATAAACTGTTTAGACACCTTAAAAGAAAAAGAAAACACCACTACCCAATAGCATTACCTCGACTCGAAATTTTTGGATTCAATGGTGAGGATCTTTTCAATGGAGGGGTTCCTGGTTTTACAGCTTTAATTCCTCCTGAACAACCAGATATTAATGTTAACGACCCTCTTTTGATTCCAAAGAAATTTAAAGAGTAAAAGTCATTGCATTGCGAGATAGAGTCGATTAAAATTCACTCTTTCCCGATATACATTTTCCGTAGGTAATGTATGTTATCTTCTTTATCAATTTCAAAATATGCGGAATTTCTCAAATTGAGCTTAGTAATTTGGTTATAGACAAGTTAACTATATTTTGTTCTTAGATGATATTTTTGTGATCGAAGATCTGATGATAACTATCGGAGTCTGTGATTTTTAAGCAGTATAACACCTTGAAAAATTTGGACTAAGTGTGATGAACGAGATAGAGCGAATCGCATCATTGCCTGGATGTGGACAATATTAATGCCGTTTAGTCATTTCTCATGAAATTTCGTAATCACTTTATTAAAATATTTTATGCCTGCAATTTGATCTGGAAACTATAATTCTTATTCTAAGATATATTAGAATCAATTGTTCAAATATTATTGCATAGATTCTTTGATTTGAAATCAATATCTAAATTAATGTGATACTGATAAATAATAAGAATGCAATGATATGTAGTGTGGTCAAAAGTATGATAATCCAGATCTATCTGTGAACCTTTGCCTTAAAACAATATCTTCAAGTTGTTGCAAAACAAATGATTGGCAATTTGCGTCGAATTTCACGCAATTATCGATATAAGCAGCAATTGATTGAATTGTTTCGTGATTCAAATCCATGTTTTTAAATTTCTTCAAATTGCATGTTAATGGCGCTAAAAAGAAAGTGATAACATGCGAAGAAAAGTTAGATACAATTCCAGTGTACTTATAGCACACTTTTATCGCATTTAAAAATAATTGATTTGAACTTGTGTTAAAATTGCAAATATTCGTCTGCTGGAACAAAATTGGCAAATATTCAGCGGCTATATCACTTGAAAAATCAATATTTGCAAAAGCACTGAACAAAACTAGAATAACACCATAAACAGTGAGAAAATATTGGAATTCACCAGAGTAAGTTGATGATAAAATGGTTTTTGCACACTCAAATAATTGATTAATCTTATCCTGATCTAAAATAAACCCATTTTCAATGTATTTTTCAATACCTATTAACATATGTGGAACATTTTCGAAGTTTATGTATTGAAGTGTCGCAAAAAATAGTTCTAGCATATTATGGATGATTTCTGGCTTCAAACTCGGCTGAAAAATATCTGCATAAATTCCAACACAATCAAGTAAGCTGTCTGTTTCATCAGGGAGCTTGTTGTACTCACCAATAATCTGGAAGAACTCGTTAAATGGAAAATAATTCGTGTATTTTTTAGCAAATTCTGATAATGAGCGAAAAGCCTCAGTTTTTATGTCTTCATTGTCAAAACTAGGGGCAGCTAAACGCAATTCTGTTGTGATGAAGATTGGAATTAATGTTTCATTCAATTGAAAATCATACCCAATGAGTTTTCTATAGAAATAGATAAAAATATCAACAAAATCATCCATTTCCGAGAAAACTGCAAATTTTTCATATAATTCTTGATTGATTTCGTTGAATAATTTTGTAATTCGTGCAATAATCCTAGAAATGACTCTGAGTATCGTCTTATCAACTTCTGTGTTTAAATACTCGCAAATTAAGCCCTTAACATCATTGAAATAATCAGCAAATTGTTCAATCGTGCAATATTTCAAGTATTGGTCAATAAGAATGAGCGAAGGATGCAAAGCTTCATCCTCATCGTTTTTAACTGCATGAAAAACTCTTTGTATTATTAAATCGAAAGGAACTAATTTAAATGAGCATATTTTCGCTAGAGAGTAAATGCATGGCTCATAATAGTCCGAAATAGAGTCTTTGTTGCTATCTAAAGTCTCAAAAATGAAAGTTAAAAATTGATCAATTATTTGTTCACTTTCTTGTGGAGCTGATTTTATTAAGCTTCCAATTGCTTTGATGCATGACTCTCGAATTTCATGCTGAATATGCTCTGATGCTGCAAATTTGATTAAAATTGCGAATAATAAATTAAATTGAGGTCTAACTGCATCTTGGGCTGAATTTATTAAGTAAACTAGACAGTCTGTGGCTAAATAGGTGCATTCATGCTTGTGTTCTTGAAGAATTCTTAATAAAATGTTGCTAATTAATTGAAAATGTTCAGAATTCACTGAAACTTGCATTAAGAAGGAATCCAATGCATTGATTGATAGTGATAGAATGTTATTGTCATCAATCTTCAATAAATTACTGAATAAATCAACAATTTCAACAGAAAATAATTCAATTTCTGAAAATCCGTAATTGCACAATGTATCTAACAAATTTATAGATATTTGCGCATTTTCTCCATTGGGAACAATGTTTTCCTTGATAAATCCAAATATTTCGGCGAAATTTAATCTTATTGCATTAGGAATAATTTCAACGACATTTTTAAGCAAAACAAGTGTTGATCCAACTCCTTGTCCTTCATTCGATGCAATAATTTCATGATGAACTTCAGATAAAAGTTGATAAAATTCAATTTGCGTGCATTTTGTTATGATTGCATCAATTACACCATGTGGGAAGTTCTCTTCCAATTCCTGTGAATCATTTAGCAAAATAATTTGTAATATCTGAGAATATGTTATTTTGCTGCTAGAATCGTCAGCAACTATCACTGGCTCCATTACTGGTAACAGCAGAAGTTTGTTGCTCAAAGAAACTGTTTCATCTTCAATTATTTCTAAAACAAATTGTGAAATTATTTCAGAATTTATATATGGCCCAAATGTTGATATTAATTCTTTCAAATTCTCATTCAGAGCCCCAAAGTTATCGCAATGCTCATATCTTGCCCTTTCATTGATATAAATCACAATTTTATCAAATATTTGAGAAAACACGTCTTCAGATATCGACAGATGCCTAATAAGCTCGTTGAGAAATTTCATCAATGCAATAACATTTGTTTCCGATATCTTTGAAAAATTTTCAATATTTTTTGCGATGAACAGTCCAAAGAGTTGCTGTGTGAATTCTGTAGATATATGAGGTAGTAGTTTTTGAAATATATCAAGAAACAAAGATATATCCAAATTTGTATTATTTTGTAGTAGACCATCAATGAAATTAATGAGCTCAGACCAATTAGCTTGAGCTGCAACAAACAACTCAACGACAGAATTTAGCAGGTAGTCGGTAATATTTGGATTTTTTTCAAAAAGTATTGTCCCAAATAGTTTTTCCTTCAGATTAGCGAAATACTCTGACTGTGTATAGAATTTTGCGTGTATTCTGCACATTTTTTGGACTGTTATCGCAATTAATGTTCGAATTGTTTTTTCTTTTTCTGTTTCTAGAAGCGTTACGAGGTGGAAAATGCCAGAAGGATCCGAACAGAACCTTTCTATCGTCTCAGATGCAGCCAGAAACGCATCATTCCCTGGGACTAATTTAGATGCGAATGCGTTCCTCAGATCCTCCATTTAAACTAATGAGTAGTTTAAAATATAGGCGATAAGCTCAAAAAAACAATAAAAAGTTAGAAGATTCATAATTAATTATTTAATTTTCCCGTAAATTTATTCACGAACGATATGGATGTGCTTCTGTGTTGATCTGATGAAGAACTTGAAGATTTCTTCAATGATGAGAACTGGGAAGGCAAGAATGACGATGATTGTCCACTGGTTGAGGTTGAGGTGGCAGACGGAGAAGATCTTCTGTGTGATTGGGAACTCGATAACAGCGATGTGGACAAGGAGGGAAGCGCAGATGGAAAGGACAAGCTTTGGATTCTTTGTTGGTGGCATCTGGAAGAGGGAAAGGTGTTCAGAAACAGCAGTCATAGCAGAGAACATTTCGATGACGACAAGAACTGTCATAGCCATAGTGCCAGCTGTCTCGTCTTCAAGGATCTCTGTGATGTGTGGGTTGCCATGGTAGTGTGTGATCTCGTAGTATGAAAGCTTTGGACCAAGTGGATCGAAGATGTAATGGTAGTAAGCAGCAGCGATTGTAGCGAGACCAAGGTAGACACCGCCGATAAGGTAGCGAACAAGGTTTGTTGGTGTGATAATGTTCTCATCCTTTGGACGTGGTGGAAGATCCATAACGTTTGGCTCAGCTGGGTTGACACCGAGAGCTGTAGCTGGAAGACCATCTGTAACGAGGTTGACGAAGAGGAGCTGTGTGGAGCGGAGGAGGTTTGGACCACCGATGAGGGATGAGATGAAGCAGCAAACGACTTCACCGATGTTGCATGTAAGAAGGTAGCGGATAAAGGATGTTGTGTTGTTGTAGATAGCACGACCCTCACGAACAGCCTTAACGATTGTTGAGAAGGAGTCGTCGGAAAGAATCATCTGAGCAGCGCCCTGAGCGACTGTTGTGCCTGTGCCCATAGCGACACCGATATCAGCCTTGGAAAGAGCTGGAGCATCGTTAACACCATCACCTGTCATGGCGACGACGTTCTTCTGCTCCTGGAGGATTGTAACGAGCTCACGCTTGTGCTTTGGTTCGACACGAGCAAGAACGACGGCGTTGCGAGCAGCAACCTGGCGCTCTTCCTGGTTCATCTTCTCCCACTGGAGACCTGTGAAGACCTTGCCCTTTGGATCTTCGTGCTCACCGAGCATGTGGATGTTGCGGGCGATGGCTGTAGCTGTCTCTGGGTTATCACCTGTGCACATGATGACACGGATGTTAGCGTTGTAGCAGTCCTTGATAGACTGGGCAACGTCTGGACGCTCTGGATCGAGGATACCGACGGAGCCAGCCCAGATGCAACCAGATTCGTACTTCTTAAGCTTCTCCTGGTCTGTGATATCCCAGGACTTCCAGTCGTCTGTGCATTCCTTGTAGGCAAGACCGATGCAGCGGTAGGCCTTCTTGCCAGCCCATTCTTCGCGGCAGGCGTCGATCTCGGCGCGGACCTTGTCGTTGAGTGGCTTGACTTCACCTGTAAGGTCTTCGATGTAGCGGTCGCACTTGGCGAGGATAACTTCGAAGGCACCCTTCATGACGAGTGTCTTCTGGCCGACAATGCAGGACATTGACTTACGAGCACGTGTGAATTCGTGTGTGCGGACCTTTGGAAGCTTGCCATACCAGTAGTTGGAAACATCTTCCATGCGTTCCTTTGGTGTCTTCTTGATGCGCTTCTCTTCAGCAGCCTGATCCTCAAGACCGAGCTTCTCAGCGAAGACCTTGATAGCAGCATCTGTTGGTTCACCCTTACGGCCGAAGCCCTTCTCCTCGGACCAGATGATAGCACCATCGTTAGCGAGTGTGCCAACCATAGCGGACATCATGGCACCCTTGTGCTTGTACATGTCTGTAACCTTGGAGCCAGCAGCTGTGAGGTGGCCATCTGGATCGTAGTCCTTGCCGTTGACCTGGAAGACGCAAGACTTGCCATCCTGAACTGTAGCGAAGACCTGGACAACCATCTTGTTTGTTGTGAGTGTGCCTGTCTTATCAGAGCAGATGACGGATGTGCAGCCGAGTGTTTCGACAGCTGGAAGCTTTGTGACAATAGCGTTGGACTTAGCCATACGGTTAACACCGAGGGAAAGTGTCATTGTGACGACAGCTGGGAGACCTTCTGGGATAGCAGCGACAGCGAGGGAGATAGCAATCTTGAAGAACATGAGACCACCCTTGATCTTGCTGCCGTGGCCAACTTCATCGAACTTAGAGATGTTAGCAACCCATGTGATAACGCAGATGCCAAGGATACCGACGGAGATGTACTTGGAGAAGTTGTCGAGGTTGCGCTGAAGTGGTGTCTCGACTTCCTCTTCTTGCTGTGTTGTCTGCTCGATGTAGCCCATCTGTGTGGATGTGCCGACAGCGTAGGCGATACCTGTGAAGCTGCCCTTCTCGAGTGGTGTGCCCTTGAAGGCGAGGTTGACACGCTGAGCAAGTGGTGTATCTTCTGGGAGCTTAGCGATATCCTTCTGGACTGGGACTGGTTCACCTGTGAGGTTGGACTCGTTGATGGCAACCTGAGATGATCTGAACTTTGTAAGACGGATATCAGCAGAGATAGCACGGCCTTCAGAGACATCAATGAGATCACCGACGACAACTTCCTTGGCTGGGATTTCACGCATCTCGCCATTACGGATAACGTTGGCGACGGATGGTGTGAATTCCTTCAAGGCCTCAACGGACTTCTGAGCGTTGATGTCCTGGTAAACAGCGATAGCAGCATTAACAACAAGAATGAAAATAATAACCCATGGTTCAATAAAAGCAGTTGTGCGCTCTTCTGGATCTTCTTCGAAATAAGCGAAGACGAAGCCGAGAACGACGGAGATGAGGAGGATGATAACCATCGGATCCTGGAATTGTTCAAGGATCATGGTGAAGATGGATTTCATCTTTGGTGGTGGAACTGTATTCTCACCATACTTCTGGCGGTTGATTAAGACCTGCTCGTCTGTCAGGCCCTTCTCCAAGTCGCTATTGTAGTACTTAGCGACTTCTTCCGGAGTATGAGCATATGCGTGGAACTCTTCCGGCATTGAAATAAAATAAAAAAATTCTATCAATGCATCACTTCACCTAATTTACCTATCGTCCTCTTTTGTTAGGTTTATCTTATGATTATATCTACGTCTGCCGCACAATTGACAGCCGATTATGGTGATAGTAACAATTCTCAAAATTTGATAAGATCTTATTAAAAAAACCGTTGCAAATTCCCGGTTCATCATCTGCTTCGATATTTGGGGGTTACTATTGGTGTGAACGCGATATTTAACAATTTTGTTCGGTTATTTCCAACCAAGAACAAACCTTGTTGACTTTTTGGGGTTTTGTCTTTACATTTTACTTACTTGTTCGCTATGAAATCAGTGAAATCATTTAAAGTTTTAGTAATCAACGAAAACAACATAAATTTTTTGACAGGAAATCAGCTGATTCGTAATTTCGAATAATCACAATACAGCAAACCTGTGTTTAATTTTATGAACATGATGGTCTCATTTTTTACGATCGGGTGATCGTAAAAGCTTTTTTTGATTGCATTTTAATTCGTTATTTGATATAAAACATAAATCGCTCAACAATAGAATAAATTGCAAAAACGATACAGAATTTTTTACGAATTTAATTGTTCATATACTATGATTGTTTTCTGCGCTTTTAAGCCAATTTACCCATTTCCTGGTGATACATAATTATACTTGGGATGAACATGTATATTATGTTCTGTTTTCACGAGTTAATAGCATAGTTTATCAGATTTTATCAATATTGAACGATTGTCATCTCACTTCGATAAAGATTATTAATGGATGTTACAAGTATGTTGATTATACAAATTCTTGAACGAAGACTAGCATATATAATTGATTCCATATTTTTTATTGTTTCATTTTGAGAGCATTATTTCAACATGAGCTATTCGTATTAGATGATCATTAAATTCCGAAAAATAATGTTATTAAACTACAATTTTATTCATTGAAAACAAAACTAACTTCTTTCCGAGGCGAAGCTGAAGCAATCTCTTTCCTTAGGATAGAGTTCTCCTTTTCCGATTGTATCAAAGAATCTTTCGTGATTTTTAATGCACTTCGTAATTCAGTGAGCCCATCATACAGTCTTCTCCTTTCTTCGTTGAAATTCTCGTGAAATTCGGAATAGTTGTCTACCATAGTCGAACTCATCCGCGTATTGTTATTACTACAGGCGAGCTTTTCTGCTGCTGTGACCGCTTTTTGCAGTCTTGAATGAACATCTCTTTCTTCCGGGAAGTCTTCGCCAGCCAGACAGCAAATTGCGGAAGCAGCGTTCTCTACCTCTGCTACCAACTTGGATCGCTGTACTTCTAAGTCTTTTTGGACAAGTGTTGACTGCTGGAACATCTTAGTTACATCTCCAAGCTGTTTAGAGAGTTCTAGAACATGAGCCTTGGATTTTCCAGCATCATCTTTGAGCTGTTTAGTAATTACGTATAGTTCTGCTACTTTTGATTCGACTTTTACTAGAATTTCCTTGAATAATTTCTCGATTGTGGATATAAAAACGTTAATTCGAGATGGTACACTCTGTATTATTAACTGGTATCGTCTGATATTCTGTTCTAATGACGCAGATCGTGCTTTCTCGTTTAACTTTTCTTTTGTTAATTCATCAGTTTCAGCTGATAATGATTTAAGAGCTTCTGTGAGCTGTGATATTTTGATCTTCCTGGAGCTTAGTCTTTCTCTAAGCTTGTCTATTGTTTCTTTCTGTTGATTATTAGACAATGTGAGTAAATTATTTTCATTTCTTAGCGTTTCGATGATTGCTTCGTAGTTCATTGTAGCTTGTGTTGATTCGCAGAGTGCTGAGGATGTAGATTTTGCGTATTCTTCGTGGCGTTGCTTCTCTATTTTCAGTTTCGAAAGTAAATTTTGGTATTTTTCTTCCGAATGTGTGAGATCTTGTTTAATATTCGTTAATTGCTTTTCTTGGAGCTCAACTAAGTTCTTTAGTCTGTTAATCATTATCTTGTTTTCGTTGATTTCTTTAGTTTTCGTATTAATTATGTTCGTTTTTTGTTCCGATTCCTTCAGTATATCATCTATCATTGTACCTTGGTGATTTTGAACCTCTGCGATTATCTTGTTTTGCTTTTTATACTGCTTTTCAGACTGATTTTTCATTGCTGATTTCATATCATTGTACTTTTGGAAAAGCTTATTGTATTTAAGTACTATTTCATCTTCTCTATGTTGATATTCGCTTAATTGCTGTTTTAGGTCAGATACCTGCTGGTGTAAAATCTCATTTTCGCGTTTTGTAGCCATATATTTCTGGTTAATACTTTCTTTCTCTATTTGGAACTGATCGTAAACTACATTCAAATTTTTGGAGATATTCTTATCATTTGATTGAAAATCTCTGACTAAATCCGAACGTTGAGTTAAAAAATTCACATTTCTGTGCTCGCTTGTCCTAATTTCATGGTTTTTTGCCCTTGTACTCGAACGAAAAGTTGAAGATTCCGTAGTACCGAGCATAATTTGCTCAATATTCCTAACGCATGAAGAAAAAATTGTCCATTATTTTAGTGATTTTTTAAAATTCTCAAAAATCTATAATTCTAATCATCAATTAAACACTATGAATGATACCAATTTTAGGACTTCTATGTTTTTATTAAACTAAAATCTTTCCATATCAAATACTCGTCAATTTCCGATTATTATTCAATGAAATTTAATGGATAACAGAGAATGTATTCAACACAAATTAATATAGACAAGAATCCTAATATATCTACTTTATTAAAAAAGGTGTAAAACAAATTTTAATTGATGACTCAATTTAATTTATACAAAGGCACTCACTTGGAATCTGGATTAAGGGTTATTTGCACGTATGGATTAATTCATGTCCGTAACAGGCAACGAATGCGTCGAAAATTATACAAAAATAATCGATATTGAGCGCAAAATGACGAATGCACATTATATTTGCGCATCCCCTTGTCAAACATTATCTATGTTGTTTAGATTATGAATGACGAACGTTCAACGCCATTTTTCATAACAAAAAATCAGCCAAACTTGAAATACATAACCTATATAAGAAAAAGAACCAAAAAGAAAGAAGAGTGGTCGAAAATTCGATCAAATGATTGAAATAAACGATCTATAATTGATGGGAAAATAATCGTATTATCGGTTGTGCCATTCAGAAATAATGCCTGCACCAGCTAAAGTCGCTGCTCCAGCTAATGCCTGCACAAAGTGCTGCCCAGTCAAGTCCCTCTTCACAAAGGACCGCCTCAAGAGCTACGCCGCCACATTTGGCGCTGGATACATCTCCGGCGTTTTCGGTGAATTGTTCACACTCGCACAGGGCCACAAGCTCAACGCTTCCAACATCTGCGCTCCACAGTTCCGCGATCTCTGCGCCATCTCTGGTGTCCAGCAGGTTGCTAAGGAGCTCTCCAAGAATACAATCCTCCTTCTCCCAGGCGCTGCTGCCTTCGCTAAGAAGCACCCATTCTTGTTCGGTGCCTCAACAGGCTTCCCAATGTGGGCTCTTACACGCCTCTTCGGCACACCACTCCAGAACTCCCGCAAGAAAGATGCAAAGCCATTCCAGGGCCTCAAGGACTCTATCCTCGACCAGTGCGTTTACCACACAATCAAGAACGGCTTAGATCAGGTCTGCGCCGACGTCATCAACCCACAGGTTGTTCCAAAGGTCAACGGCTTCTGGCCAAAGCGCGCCGTCGAAGGTGTCATCTCCGCTATCGTCGGTGCTGGCTGCTACGTCCTCGCTTGGCCATACAAGGCTCTCCAGGCTAACCAGAAGTTCGATCAGGCCGTTGGTCTTTGCAACAAGAACTTCGGCAAGGTCTTCATCAAGAAGGTTTCCTACACAGTTTCTCGCCCACCAATCGTTAAGGCAATCGCCTAAGCTTGTAAAAAATCTTTACAGGAATTCGTTTGTATTCCTCCTCACTAACTTAATCATTTTTATTACGCGTTTACATATCAAACAAACCTACTTTTGTTCAGTTTACTTTAAGATTTTTATTTGATTTCGTTATTTTTATTTTATTGCTTAATTTCATGAAATTTCTTGCTACAACAAGGAGTTATATATAATAGATATGTTTAGTTTTATAGAAACAATTCAAAAAATAATTATCATCATTAAATTCAAAATTATAACGATAGTAATCGTCCATATACTCTTCTCTTGCAGCATGTTGTAGCGCTGATCAATAAAATGGTGATTCCAACGATTTCACCGATTGCAGCATAAATAAGATAAGTAACAATAGATTTCTTGTTGACATCATTTGCTAGGTCAATCAAGTCGTTGTTTTCGTCAATGCCTCTGTTGCCGATTTCGTTGAGGAGATTAGTCATATCTCCGATCTTTGAGTTTGTCTTTGCGAGAGAAGCATTCATTGTATCTCTGAACATTTCCATCATCTGTTGTGTGTAGTTGAGAGCTGCTGAAGCAATATCTCTTGTATTTTGAACTCTTTCAACAAGTTTGACAGTACGACGCTGCCATTTCTGTGTATAGTTGAGAATATTGTTTCTGATGAATGAATTGAGCTCGCTGAACGAAGCAACGTCATAATTTACCTTTGTAATTTCTTCGATGACAGTAAGAAGAGAATTGACGTCTTTTTCTGGAACTTTGGCTGTTTCCTTTTGTGCGAGAAGCAATTCAGTGCTTGTTAAGTTGTAATTTGTATTTCTTAAATTACGCTCGACTGATGGGTTATATTTAGCATTATGTGGTGTCTTCTTCATTGTTGCTGAATGAGAAGAAGTTTGTTTAAGCTGGATATCGAACTTGATATCAAGTAAATGCAGCAACATTACAGCATAGTCTGTTTGAGCTGTAATTCCGATGTAGTTTTCCGAAATGTCCTCTTTTATTTGCTCTGAAATGATTGGTTGCTTTGGATCTGAAAGAGTTGTGTAAACTTTGATAGTTTTCTTTTCGAATTTAAGAGAAATTCTAAATGGATCTCTACGACTGAAATCAACATATACCTGTGAATTCATAATATCGTTTGGATCGATTGTTTGACGTCCATTATTTTGATATAATTTGAATAAAAGGACAGGCTTTCCACCTTTGTCACGAACAGCGTATGCAACGAGTGCAATACCACTGAATTGTTGTGGACCACCGGCTAAATTACCCTGTTCACCGTACTTTTTATTAAACCAAATTGCAAATTGTCCTCCTTCGAGTTTTGGAATCTGCAAAGTGAAGTTAATGAACCAAGTATCAAGTTCTGGTATCTGTGCATCTGTCCAAAGGCAGCCTTTTCTATGCTGGAGCGGAGGGACGAGTATAATTGCGTCGTCTGTTGGAACTGTTGCTCCTGAGTACTCCCAAAGACCGATTTTGCCGTTCTTATCGACATCGTATGGCTGTGTGATATCTCCCACTGTGCCAGAAGCAGCGAGTGATAAAAATATAGATAACATTGTTTCGAAAATGAACTGTCAAATCTATGTCAGAATGACAATCAATTAAAATTTTGGGTTTTATTTTTTGGATTTGATTACATAAACAGTTTTAGTCGCCAATAATAACAATATTTTTGCATTTTTGTTCAATACAGAACATTATTAAGCGAGAAAAGCTTGTCTAAATAGATAAATAATCTCACATATTTACAATAAATTTATATTATGATTTCGATTCATTGAATCGATTGGTATATTATTCTTGAAAAAAATCAAATCAATAACCAATAGAACAAACATCACACTATCCAAAATTTTTACTTTACAAGTCGAATTCATTTATTACAGGTACCAATGGAGCACAATAGCAAATTATATATTCTATTGAGAATAATTCCCTTACGCACAATAGCAAGAATTATCAATTTTCTTTTTATATTTACATTAAAAATCCCATCTTTGCAAAATAGATTTTTTGTCATGTAAAATATAATTTTTGACAACAAATAACCTTAATTTGAAAATATAAAAGTGACAGGAAAAATGAATGATGAATTTAATGCTCTGCAAGAAAAATTAATTTCTCAGTATAACAAAGCTTCAAGTCTCATTGAATCACTGACAACAGCTGGAAGTTCTGAAGGAACAATTGCTCACGATATTCTTCAAAATGCTCAAAACAGCCTAAATGTTATGGAAAATACGATTATTGAAATCACTCAAAGTTCAGAAAACTGGGATAAAAAGTTAAAACGCAAAGCTCGTCATTTAATAAAAGATATGAAAGATAAACGAAAATTATTACATGAACAGTTATCAAAACATGATGAAAATAGTGTTGCAATCGTTCTCGATGATAATATCATGGAAGTTTCTGATGATTCAGATCCAGAAAAGCAAATTTTAACAACAAATCGCCGTAGAAACTCAGGTATCGAAGATACTCCAAAAGGAGAAGAGGAAGACTACAGATTGTGCACACTTCAACAATTTATTTCGTATATCTTAGCTTTGATCATCTTTTTAGCAATTGTTTATTCGATTATGATTCTTTGGATCTAAGTCTATACAGTTTTGTTTAATTTTATATATATTTTTTATATAAATTTTGTTTTTTAGATTCATTATAATTAAATATATCTTGTATGTTCTCAAATTAAATGTTTTCTTATATAAATATTTGTTAATCTGAAATTTTTTAAAATAATATTTATTATAAACAACACAAACAACAAAACAAGTTATATAATTTGATCCTCATCATCAGGGATCTTTTCCTCATTATCAATTTGATTGAATGAAGCATATGGAGTTGATAATTCGGAATGATTTCGAGAATTCATTCTATTTCGCTCATCTTTCCTCGACGTGACAACAGGAGAAACGAAATCAAGAAGCATCGCGAAAAATTGCAATTCAATAGAAATCAAAAATGAAAAAGTAATTGGTAAATCGGGAGATAATGAATGCATGCTTATCGCCGAAAAGAACAACGATATAATTGTAATTGAGTAATAAACAACAGAATATGCGCTGAATCCGACAGATGTTATAACAATGTTCGACGCGTGATAGGAAATTGCAATGCTGAGTATGCCTATTATTCCAGGCAATATGAGTTTGCTAGTTTTGCGTAGAAATGCTTCATCGATATTTTGAAATTCCGAAGAATCAAAGAGAACTATCAAAATTACATAGAATACACCACTAATAAGGTATTTCAGCAATGGTGTAACCCAAGGATCTAAATGTAGAATATATTCATTCGAAATTCTCTCTCCAATTGAATAAATTGTATGAGAACAAACTAGTATTAGTACGACCAATATGAAATTAAGGTATTTTCCAGTTTCGATTGATGATTTAAATGATAATGATAAAGCTACGACAACACCAGCAGCAGCAAACATCATAGAAAACTTTTTTCTTTTAGGTACTGCTTCTTTGTAAATGCTAAACTTGTTAATCAAATTTACGAAAAATGGAATCAATGGAAATGTAAGAGCAACAATAACTGAGGACATCGATTTATAAGCAAAATTTGTTAATAACGAAGGAATTGTAACTGTTAAAAGAGAATTTAATACTAACCAATGTAAATCTCCAATAATCATCGAATATGTTCCTAAAAAATTAGTGAATGCTTTATCGTTTATGTAAAACATCGCAATTGCAATAGTAAAACTTGTTACTGATGCAAATATCATCTCCATTAAACAAAATCCAAGAAAAGAATATTCTTTTAAGCCAAAAATACTCAGAGTACTTTCCATGCCTTTTGTTAATGTTATGAAAAGAAAAATTATAATATCAACACGCTTATATACATGCATTTCTAATTTTGTCAAAAATCAACTGACAATTTGACACGTAAAGTGTTAAAATAACAAAATCATTTTCTCTACTTCAGGAATAAACATTTAGATAAAATCTATAATGATTTTAGGTGATTTGGAAAGAGATAGCGTGAATTGTTGTATATATCAAGCAAACAATTTTTATTTGACAGATAAAATAATTCATTTCGAACTCTTAAATGTTGTAGTACTGATAATGCGTGCTGCATGATCATTTTCAGACAACAAATCAAATGTGTTCGAAATATCAACAGGATTTTCAATTTTAGTGCAGACTGGGCAAGTTGTCTGATCGAATTTGAAGCATGTCTGGTGTATGGCATGTCCACATCTGAACAATGCGCATGGGTACGATATTGCTTTCTTGCAAACTGCGCAGATTGGCTGGAAAGAGACAACATTCGGGATCTTTATGTGCTCAAGCTGTTGCTTAAGTGTATTCTTATCAACATCCAGCTTCTTATTTGACTTGTAAAGGGTGCTAAGCATTGATGCTGTAACTTTGTCGAGAATTTCAATTGGAAGATATGAGTTTTGTGACAAAACCTTAAATACGTAATCGACGTTTCTAGTTCTGAGTGTGAATCTCATCGCTTTCTGGATAAATGGAATATACATATCAAAATCTTTGAGAGAATGATATTTCTGTTCAGATATGTACAGTGTAAACAGCTCATTCCAGTCTTGCGCTGATATTGTTGTTGATTCGAGCAAGCACCAGTCGATGAATTTTCTATCATCGATTCTGTTATGGAGAGCAAATTGAACAGCATCATGGAACTGACGCTTTCTTGATAGAAGATAAAGCACACCCATAGAAAACCTGTATTCTGCGCAAACTGAAAGAATTTGTTCTTCATTAAACTGCATATCCGGATTCTTGATGATGTTGAGGGCACTCATTTCATTGCCGATGTTGTCGACACCGAAAACAGACTTATTGTGTTGTGCTGGAATAATTAATTCGAGATATAACGTAACGAGCTGTGGAGTTGGCCTATCAGCGATGATATCCTTCAAGAATTGCATCAAGTATTGCGGGCGACCCCAAAGAAGCTTGACATATTCAAGTCCGTCGCTCTTTTGATCTCTTCTATAAAAAATCGAAGCAGTTTGAGAAATAATATGACCAGAGGCCGAGTCTGCGTTAATGAGTGTTGGGCCATACTTCATAAGTAGGCTCTTTCCGTTCAAGTCATTATTGGCATTATGAATTCTTGTTGCTGCTTCAAGGTAAAGCTTCTTTTCCGATATAAGGGACTGTATTTCGTAATCAGAAATGACGATATTTGCCCTGATTTTCGATGCCTCGCTTTGATAGCCACATTGATTGAGCATATCAATGATAGTATCGATAGAGAGTGTTGGGTAGAGTTTCTTGTAGATATTCCACTTCGGATCATCTGCTTCATTGATGGTTCCGTTGTTAACTTTTTGGGCAGTATTTAAAATTGTCACGAAATTGCTAATTTTTTCATCCTCTTTGTATTTAGCGAGGATGGATATCAATAGTTGAGTGAGATGAACTGTTGCTTTGCCCTTCCAGTGACATTTCATCAAATAAGTCGGCAAATATTTTTCTAATCCGAGTTTAATGAATTTAAGGACGATCAGTTCCGGGTCTTGGTATTTGATCAACTTGCAAAACCAGTTTATCGATGTTTCGTAGTTTTGATTATTAAATTCTCCTTCAGCTAGCGTTTTCAATTCAGTGAAGCTCAGCCTTATTTTCGGTTCGCTGGGTATATCGCCTGATTTTTGCTTTTCGAGACCGCCAGACTTTGAACGAGTCATCTTTGACATAAAAAAAATGATTTAATTTTTATTTGCTTTTAATGAACTGCCATATTTTCATCTATTTCTCACATTTTCTTCGAATTTTTCCCATAAAACTCAAATTTCAAATTTTAATAAAAATATTTTATCATTTAGACACTTGAAACAGTCATATATAGCAGTTTTATGATGATTACAATCACGTAGAACAAACAAACTAAATAATTTAGTAAATATCAAGATTATTCTATGAACTTTGCAGAAAATTAATTATCAACATAATAGTTTCACTTTTTGCCAATAAAGATTATGTAATTATCAACTATTTTAAGGAATTGCAATTATTTTTATCTACAATGCTTAATGATAATTAGAATTATCATCAAAATGACAAATAACATTTTCTCTTGTTGTTGATCATGTATTACACATGCAACAACAACAAATAAAAAAAAAAGAGAAAATTTCAAGTTTTTGTGTGTTGTCATTTGTATAATTTTGAAGCTCAGTGGGTGAATATCTATGAGTCTTGATTTTTTGATATTGGAAGAGCAGGTATTTGAGTAATAAATCAATGATATTAATATTAACAGTAATAGCCTTGTTAATGCAAAAGCAACAAAAGAAATTGAGAAAAAAACCAGCATATAGCCTTATTGAGTCATAGTGAGAAAGAGAAGCACGAAAGCGATTGAACAATTAAACTTTCATTCTAATTTTTCTCTTTCGCACTTCTTGAGAAAGTTTTCGTAATATATTGAATAATTAAGCATTTTTTCAATCTTAATTCCATCAGTGCTAAAGCTAAGTGATGACATATTCGAGACAAAGGTATCCCAGCACCTTTGGATCTCGAACTTCTCAATATTTGAGTACGATTCAAGAGAATTGTAATATTTTATGGAATTAGTAACTTGTTCCTTCATAAATTCATCCAACTTTTCTGTATATATGTCAACAAGAGTCTTAATTTCGTGTGAAACATAAGATTTATGTGCTGTTAAATAATCGACGAGATCTTTGTTATCAGGGTCTGCTGCAAAGTATTTGACGAGTGAAAGTAGTTTTGTTTCTTGTGATATTGGGAATAAATTTGGTGATTCAAGAATATTAATCAAATCTTGGAAATTTATTAAGTTTATGTATTCTGTCATCCTAACGATAGGAAATATCACCGATAAAGATTCTGATGCGTTAAAATAATTATTTTCAGATTTAATTTGTTGTTTATAAAAGTCTAACTGTTGAAATAAGAAGCAATATGGTACAATAAGCGTTAACAGTTCTGTTATTCCAAATTTTGTAATTAATTCGAATAAATAATTACAATTTTCTGGCGAAATAGTTAATGGTTTCCCATTGAAAAAACTTAAAAACCCATGTGTAGATTCAGCATCAGCTGAAAAATGATCTTTGATTGTTATTGATGAAATTGTTGGATTCATATTCAGAACCTGAGCTAATTTGGATGATAATTTTGCAATAAATGACTTTTTACACGAAATCATATAATTATCTAATATGATTTTGACCGGTTCTGATGGTTCATCAGCTTGCGGCGGCCAAACTGATAATTGCATTATCTAAAAAATGATCTCGAAACCAATAAACACGTCATTTATATGATAATATTCAAATACAAATCATATGATATCGTTTTGTAAAAATATCAATACAAAATCAATTAAATTATGTATTCACGCATATAATTTAGTCTAATATAGGATTTTTCTGATGATTATTTGTTTCACAGCTCAATAAAAACTATCTATTAACTTCTTGAATTCTTTTTCTTTGTTATTTATTAGATCGCCTAACGAAAATGCGTTGACTACTGGATGTATTCCTGTCATATACACAACAGTACCTGCTGCATTAAACAAAAATTTTTCAATGAATTAGAACTATTTTAATTAAAAACTAATATAATATTCATGAGAAGACCCAGTATTTCAGTTATAATTTTCCAATAAAAGATGTTGAAACAAACATTAATATTTTACAAATAATCTCTAATTTCAGCATCATAATCATAATGCTGCCAAACTCTTGAAATTGCATCATGATATTCAAGCGGATCAGCAAGATTCCTTTGGACTCCTATTTCGCCTTCAACGATCAAACTTTGCATGTAAAACTGCATTAATGTCATTATATTATTTGCTCTCTCATCTTTAACGGCTTGCCCTGCCCTCATCTGAAGATCGTAGCACTCTATGGCTCTATCAATTCCATGCGCCTGGTGGAACTTGTTGATGTCGACGATGAAAGAAGCTCCAGAAATCTGTGGACGTCCGATTCTTCTGTTTTTTTGTTTCATCCTTTCTTTAGAGTATTTCCTTGCAGTCAAAGAAGAAATTATCATCGCATTATCATCCATGTAGCTGTTATTAATGACGTGAGATAAGTCCATCATCCATTGAACGTCATTATCTGTTACTATAACTATTCTGACACTTGTTGGGAACAATTGAAGTAAGAAAGCGCATTTCTGGAATGACCAGAATTCATGGTCCTTTCCTGTAGCGTCGAAATACCTCGGAAATAGATTTGGAATTGGTATATGATTGTGTTTGCCCGCATTTTGTGTAATTGTCATAATTTTTAGTGTTTTAGCACTTTTCCATGAATTTGTTCCGTATTTATGTGGAAGAGAAACAAGTGATGAAGCTAAATAAGTAGTATCATCTGTGTTCATTTTCGATTTGTCTATGTTAGTTCTCGTCAAATAATACTTGTGGATGCCGAATTTGTCGATATTTATATCTCCATGTTTTCCTGGTGTCAACAAAATCGGCACAAAACCGTTTTCGAGTGGATAAAACTGGCTTTTTCCTATGTTTACTACTTCACCTTCACCTTTTGTCGCCCAGCCTTCGTTGTACAAGTATTCTACTAAAAATGTCGTCTTGTTGATTTCTTTCATTGAAATTTTGTCGCCAGGAAAAACAATCATATTAAAATCTTGAGCAATAACTACACCACTGTCATCTGGCAATGAATATGAGAAGAAATTGGCTGTATCCAAGAAACTGCCTGTTCCTGTCGGCCAAACAGCTGAAAAGGTAATGCCGCCTGCATTTAATGAAGCGATTTTTGATAACGGAAGAATCATTTGACAAAAAGCGGAATTCATTGGATTACTTTCTGCTATGAACTGTATTGGATGGTTTTCGTCTGTCTTAAGTATAATATTTTCTGGTTTGACACTGTATCTTCCGTATTTCTTTACATGGTTGTCGCCGCGCCAAAATAATGCAAAAGCAAGATGAAGTAATGATAAATCATGAATTCCAGGTAGATATGATAAACTAACGTAATCGCAAACATATTCTATCTCTTCTTCATTGAGTTGTCTGTCGAATGCAAAAGGAGGGATGATTGTTATTTTGTCGCTTTCAAAGTTAAAAACTTTTTTGATAATCGGTGGAATTTTTTCATTGTGGAAAATTTTTGTTGCTGTTAAACTCAAATTCGAGTCATATCCATAGGTTATAACGATTGGATTCTTGGATGTTTCGTTATTTTCGCCAATTATTGATTTAAAAGCTTCAGAAATTTCAATATGATTAGAATCATCGAATTCGAAGATATATTTATTGTCATCCAAGTCAATAGGTGGATGCATCTTTCTTAAATGTATTGATGTTGTGTTTAAATATGATTCGATACTTATTGATGGTGATAACTTGTTTGAAATGGCATCCATCCTCAGTTGCTGTATCTGCGCCTCAAATTCATCTTTTATCGTATAACAAAGTGGTTTTTGTCTGATGAAATAATTATTAATCATTGCAGATGATTCATTTATGCTCAATTCATCGGCATACTCTCGCATCTTTGTCACTGCTATCCTAGCATTATCATTTTTGTCCAATTTCAAAACATCTCTGTATTTATCGTTCGGAGTTGTATTATCATAAGCTTTGGATGGCTTAACGCCTTTAATAATATCAAATAAGAAACTAACAGCATTTCTCATTGATACTGTAAAAGCTATATGATAAAATGCCATGATTTTATGCATTGAATCCAAATCATCCAAATTTCTAATGATAGGATGTATTTTAATCAGCACATTTTTGCTTTCCTTCTCTAGGTCAAACGCATATCTCAGTAATCCGAGACTTTCCGGATCATCCAGAAATATAAAAATATTTATTTCGATCATTTTCTTTGGTGCGTTGAGGAAGTTATCATTGTTAGATATATCATAATGATCTGGTGACGGATTTGTCCATCTTGACCTTGGTTCCCATAATAATGCAGCTGAATCTGGTGGAGGAGATTTTGCGTAAGTTCTGACTTTGTTAAAATATGATGAAGTTGATAAGCGTGTATAATCATCAGTTGAAACGTTCAATGATCTCGAAATACGAAGAATTTTATATTCTTGAACAATTCCTTCGCTTATTTCATATTCATTATTTCCAACCTGTCTATTATTGATTAGAACGTATGATGAGCCTGTGTTGAACCTTTTAGTTCGCATGCTTTCTCTAAGCATCACATTTTCTTTTAATTCTGCAATGACTGGAGCATAAACAGAGAAGTTTCCGGCAACTTCTGACATAAACTGCAATTTTTCAAGTGGAGATTCCATTTCTTGTATTGCTTGCATATATTTAAAATGAAAATTGTTTGTATCTGAAATTGTTTTGGAGTAATTGTGGTATGTGCCCCAAAGATGCAATTTCACTCTCTTATTAAGTGTTTCGTGATGACAAGCGGCACTTGGATTGAAATGTTTAGTTTTTAGAAGGTAATGAAGCATTCCAAGTTCTGGAGAAGGTAGTATTTGTTTTAATGCATCAACTATTTCATCAATTGTTGAGTTTTTCATGTTTTTTAATATCGGAATTGCTGAATTTTTGTATTCTGGCGTGACATTGTTGATAAACTCGATGGCTTCGTCTGAAGAATATGTATCTCCCCAATTTCCTTCAACAAAGACATTTTCATATATAAATAAGCAAGAAATCAGAATTAGCATTGAAATATGACATGTAAATTATTTATTTGGCATACATCATCAGAAATATGACACGTAAATTATTTATATGGCATATCATTGAAATATATCATGAAAGGTTGTCCGGCAGAAAAATACAACTAAAAATTCTGTAAATTAATAATATAGAATGAGCACATAGT
>MRSU01008618.1:0-26394 GCA_008369845.1 Trichomonas gallinae
GGAGGGAGAGGAACGGAGAAACGAGCCCTACACTGAAGAATTTTAAGTAAACCTAAATATCACACTTCATATACTACTGCAATAACATAAAATATAGCTTAATTAGTGTAATTCATGATGGCGTGAAGAAATAAAGCGAAAATAATTTCTTTCACAATCGCCTAACAATTTATTTATTCACGAATCTTATGTTCCTCAGCATTTTGCGCATATCTTAGAGTGTCTATGGGAACTAAACTCGAAATAAATCGAAAATTCGCTTTACTGAAATTTCTATCTTGGTCAAAGGCAAATTTAACAGTTTCAATTTAACTCAAAGTAATCACATCATCCTACAACAGGAATCTCAAGCGAAATCAATGTCCCAATTTCTTTGTCATCAAATAATTGAATTGATTGAAAATTGAGGGAGACTAAGTTTAACATATTGGTATTGATGTCTTGTAGATTGAAATTTTCATGAAAAAGTAGATGGCCTTCGATTCGTATGTAAAGTTATTCATAAAATTTCGTGCGTGAATTTCTGATGCATTAGCATTGATATATAATTTTCTGTGACATTGTTCGATATTGTAAATAATGGGTAATTCAAATATATTGTGTGGATCTCTTGAATCGCATTGTTATTTTCGCTCTCAATCATTGAAGGAGATTGCAAAAGAAAAATGTAATATTATATATATATCATCTTAGTATTTTTATATAATTAGATAAAATTAAAATTATTTGTTTTTTTTGTGAATCAAGATTGAATTTCAACACAAACAAACATCAACATAAATGTAAGATGAACTCGTTCATTATCTATATACTATCTAGGAAATCAATATTCATTTCTAGCTAACCGATACAAAAAATAGATTTAATATCTAAGTAAGAAAACGTTTTTCTTGCCTAAAATATTTGATTTCCAATTATAATGGATAGATAGAACTTAATTATCAATTAATTTTCTATAATTCAAAATTAAATTCAAAAACCAGATATCAAGCAAATTAATACGCAATATTCACACATTACCTTTTCAATACATTTCTCATTATTTCAATATGACCCAAAGTCCATTATCATTAATAGAATTTTGATATATTTCGAGGTTAATTAATAAAGTTATTCTTGCTTAATGCAAATGCTTTGGTATAACATCAGTATATAGTTATTCCCATGGATAAGAGTCTATTTCCATTCATTATTAAATTTGAAAAATTAAAGACGCATATCCGTTTTACAATCCATTATAATGAAACAATATATGGATTGAATCAGAAGCAATCTACACTTAACAAATATCAAGCTCAATAAAATAAAAAATATATTGATTCGAAAGATGAATTACAATTTTTATCCTAAATGGATTAATTCGATAATATCACTACATTATAGATTGGCAATCGTTTGATTTCAAAGATGATTTTTTGGCGCAAAAATTCAAAAATTATTTCATCAGACATTCTTAGAGAGCATAAAGAAAAGATATTCTATTGCATTTCCCATCATATTTCAATCGAACGTTCAAGTGAAGAAATTTTTTGAACATTTTTTTGCTATTTCGTTTGCTAACTCACTAAACTGTTATTAGACATAGTAATTCGACTCTAATTTTTTGAATCAGATTTTTGCATAATTATATGAGAAGAAAGTGCTTCAAATTACTGTAGTTATAAAATATTTTCCTGTAATAACAGTTTTTCTGAAAGCCTCTCAAAATTAGAATGTCAAGAAAAAATAGATTTCGATTCAAAAAATAACTCTAAGTCATTTTCTTTTGCTTATTTTATTTAGCTATACCAATACGTTCTATTTTTGAAAAGGTAGATGATAGGTCTATTTTCTATATTATTCAAATTTGTACTGTGTTTTACTACCTAGTAAAATAGTGAGCAAAATGGAGTTCTCTATCAAATGCCATTGCCTCTCGATTAAGAAAATTACAGCTAATCTTATTAAATATAATTGCGTGCATGATTATTAAAAAATGCTATAAAAATTGATAAGGTTTAATTCCGATATTATAATCAAAAATTATATTTCTTTCATTATATATTTTCATGCTGTTCTGATATTTTTATATACTTGTTACAAAATATCTTTAGAAAAATAGTAAACTATTCAATTTTTCTTAATAAAATTTTCTGATTTTGTGTGGACCTTCATTTTTTCTAAAAATTTAAGATAGAGATTATTTATTAGTGATCAATTCATGGCCCATCTGCCATGCAATTGTTTTATGAAAGTGTTCTCAATTTTGTAATCTTATCAAAATTAAAACCAGAAAGATGCAGGTCACTTATTCCAGTCCCAAGTACAGAGAAAAACACTTTGTTGTGTTCAATAAATCTGAAAAGAAGATTTCGCAGTCAGCTAGGGACTTTGAAAGTATCCAAAAGAGGATTCGTAGCAATTCAGATAAATTGGAATACGTGTCTTCGTACATTGATAGATATTTTGGTACCCATGTAACAAGTGCTATTCTTCTATCACTAGCCCGGATCATCGTTGAAAACTATAACATTAAAATAGATCGATTAGCCAAGCGCAATCGCTCTGCCCTTTTGTGCTGGTATGCAGAGAATTGGACACTAATCCATGGTATGCTTAAAGGAAGGTCACTTTCTAGTCTAATGAACCTGACATCCAGTCCAACATCAGATGCGGATATCGAGAAGAACAGTGAGCCAATTGTTGAGCAAAAATATGTCGATCCACTCGATATCTCGAGCTTATTGAACATGCATTAATGATCTGTGAATCCGTGAAAAAATAATTAAGGTCTATTTTCAATATTCTTCATTTTGTTTTAAAATTAAATATGTATCTCATCATGTATATCAAATCATAAGTTTTTATTAGCAAATTAAATATGCAATTTTTAATCGTTCTTCAACAACTTTGAAACAAACACTAAAACTAGGAAATAAAAGCATTTGAACTGTGATCTCGTTATTATTCAATATCGGAAAAATTTCAAAATGAAAGTTCAAATTTCATCGTGGTAGAAGAAAGATAAGTGGTATTCATGATAAATGATTTATAATCCGTTATTCTTTCAAAAGAGATAGGTATTGAAATTGAGAATGGTTTTTAAAAAATTAAAATGATTTATGGTTAATCTGATCGAAATAATAATACATGTGATCATTTAATACAAAATGAACATTATTCTTCATGAATACAAGTTAAAATGATGCAATTTTGAAATTCAATTATAATTTTTTGGTATTTTGAAATGGAAATATCAATAAATGGTAATATTACAGTTATCAATGTGATATTTAGTTTTGATTTTGGAACAGAGATGTATTAATAATATATAAATTTTCAATTTCGATGATTGATGAAATTGAATTGTATCGTTTTATTTATTTTGTTCTAATTTTGATATAGTATGGCCCATTCAACCGAAAATTTTTGTTATTAGGAAATCTATGTAATTTGATTATAATGACTAAATATCGAGTATTTAGTATCAAAACATCAATAAAAACAATACTATTTGGATAATGACACCTGATTTCGTTGCTATTTTTTTTCTATGCAGTTATTGTAATAAAAAATCAAACCGTTAGAATTTGAGAAAAGTATAAAAAATTCAATGTAATTCATATTTTTACCATCGAGTAAGGATTCTTGGAATGCTATTTTTATCAAATATGCAACGAAAAATCGAAGATTTGTTACTTATTCAAAATTGCTTCAATTAACGTTTATCAAAGTTCTAAACCTAAACTTTGGCATTATTAGAGCATTTACAGGCATTGTATTCGCTCGCTTGACTGTAAAACTATTGGGAAGAGCTTTTCATAGTAAAATTCAAAAAGTGGAATTTATTTCTTATCACAGACAAAAAATTAAATTATTATCAAAATACAAACGAACATCATGTGTTTCTAGTTCATAATTCTTGTTTGGCTGTGTATAATTTAAACAGCCATAACCATCATGACTTTTTGTTGAAAAATTTTGTAAATTTCCAGGCAACTTAACAAATAGTGCATCATTTGCTTTTAAAAGATATTATTCGATAAACGAGTACAGAAAGTTTTGAGAGATGGAATTATAATTAATCGATAATCACGGGTATTGTGCATTATATTTCTAAAGATTTAATGAAAAGAAATCAACAATAAATTCTTATTCATCTACGTTGGTAAGAAATTGAAAGCAATATCGTATACCTCAATCCTATGAAAAGTCCCCTTTGTGGTTTCGATTCCATTTTCTTGGAATGATTCGTTTCTTACTTGTGTTTATTCGTTTCTTTTTTTTTAAACTGTGAAATATTATTTCAGATTCTGGTTTTAGTTATATTAGTATTACATAGCCTTAAAGTGTCCATCGACGAAGTAATGGTAACAATTAGATTGGTCAGATTCAATTTTTTTTTAATTAACGACCAAACCATGTAGCTAATATGCAAATTCACTATTTTATGACTAAGATAGCCAGAATACAATTTCCTTTTAATTAATCACATCTTTATCGGAAATGAATTCAATCAAATATGAAATTATCCAATACAGATTAGATAGATAGGCTTAAACCATGTATCTTAACAGGAATTTTGCAGTAGTTCGATCCCCATCATTTTGTTCTCAAGATTATTTGATCTAATTGTTGTCAAATACTAATTTATAACATTTCTAATGCTATATTGGTTGTTTTTTGTGCATCTGCAGACGAATCCTAAATCATTGCGATCAATAATAAAGGTTAAATAATATCATTATGATTCAAATCTTAAAATGTCTTATCTAACAATCGGAGAGGTTTAAATCAAGAATACATAGCAGTTACGATCTTTAAAAATAGATCATATCGAATGATTCAATCAATTTTATAAATAAATTTGCTTTAACCCAAAGTTCAAAGCACATATCAATGCAATGTTGATAAGAAACTTTCTATATACTTATTTCATAACTCAAAAGTTCAAAGAAAAAATCTCTTATCGATAAGACTTTTTTCCTTCAAAATCTCGAAAGGTAATAGTGTCCATCATGACAATCATATGAATTAAATTCTTTGGCGATAAACTAACATTAATATAATAGAGATAGGGATGTATTATTGATCTATTGAGGTGTAAATCATTAATGTTGAATAGAGCTAAATCTATTAAATTCGAAATTTGTGGCATTGAATATAATATTATATAAAAAGATTTCCCACATATACAGAAAATTGAAAAAATACAAATAAAATTCATTGTTTAATGATGTGTTTTAGTTTCACTTTAAGGAGTCTAATCATTTTGAGATAAATATGAGCAGAATCATGAAAATAAAGCATAGGCATTAAGAGCTGTTTGCGTCTTTAGAATCGATGATTTCTTCAAATGCATAAATATGAAGAGATGGGCTGTGATTTAGAGATTATTTCATGTAATTCATGAATTAATAATGCAAAAACAGCTAATAAGCATT
Source organism: Trichomonas gallinae (assembly GCA_008369845.1). NCBI lineage: Eukaryota > Parabasalia > Trichomonadida > Trichomonadidae > Trichomonas > Trichomonas gallinae. The sequence continues at coordinate 5,424 of MRSU01008618.1, forward strand.
AAATTAAAAATTTCAAATCAGATCAATATTAATTCCAATTGTATACATATTGTAAGATCATATACATTATAAGGATCTATAAACACATATCATTATATGAAAATATCAATAAATTATGTCATATTGTAGTCGTTGCAAAGTTTTTTATTGCTTTTAACGATGAACAGTTAGCAAAAATAGATTCTATATAGATATCTGATCATTATATACTTGTTATTAAAGTGAAAACTGATAGAAATATCTGTAATTAGAATTCACGGAATTCAAAACTCAAAAAAATCGGAATATCATGCTAATAAGATTCATAAGACTGTTACAATAATAATTTCCAATAAATTCATTCAAAAATCAATCTTTATTGAATGTTGTTCAATTTTCAATTTCTACGGACCCCTTCGCCATTATTAAACTTGAAATATCCATTCTTATGCATATGATAGTATATTTATTCGATGATTTTCGAACTTTTCGGATTTTTAGTAAAATGTCAACAATTTCAAACAACTCTGAAAAGATCATTTTATTGAACCGATGTAGAAGTTCCGTAGTGTAAAAACGAATAATCAAATATTAGTGAAAATAATTATATCAAGTTTTGAGAGAAGCTGAGTTTTCAATATTACTCAAAGCGCGTAGAATTCCGTTATTATTTTATGTCACAGTGTAAACATCTTCTCTATCAGCTATAATATTTTCTATCTCAAAAGTTCATTTTTTTCTTGTTTTGAATTTATTAAATTTGATATAGAAATTTATACAAAATTGTTTTATTTCAGCTCGTGTTAATTATATTACATCTATACATGATGCATAATCATCATTAGTCACCGATATAAATCAAGGCTATAAAAATATATTTTTTGAAAATCATATAAGAAAATGGCTGACGAGATTTGCATATTATAAATGGAATATAAGATTATTAATGTGATATATGATCAAATAGAAAAATGAAGATTCCTGGATTAAATTTTGATCAAATTAAAAAAGCCAGTCATTGAAGAATTTTATAAGTGTTTTTATATTAGATATGGATAAGTGTAATGTTATTAGACGCAAAAATCTCAAAATTTGATCTATTACGGGATGGCGAAAATATAAACGAGAAATTTGTTGATAAAATATGAGTACTATATATATGCTATTGTATTTTAATCTTCAAACGAAAAAATTTTTGTTCAGCCAAAACAAGCCCATTATCGAGTGCAAATTTATCATTATCTATGTTCATTGGTATATATTATAACTGTTTCCACAACAAATATCGAAATCTGTCTATCTTCAGTAAAAAAAATTTGAACACAAAATAAATATACTCCATTAATGGAAATATATTAATTTATAACTTGCAAATCTATTTAAGAAAAAGATAAATTCAAATATAATTGAGGGAACAAATCGTTTATCGTTATACTGACTTTCTCAATTCATTAAAATTTGATTTTGCAAATTAAGTTATTAATGGCCCAGATACTATTAAAATACTGGTGACGAGTTTTTGAACGCTTCAAAATTAAATGTAAACTTTTCAAACTCGAAAAAATTTAACTTGATAATTTTAATCTATGGTATGAAATAACTAAAACATTAAATAAAGGGAAAGAAAAATCATTCGAACAAAATCAATTATCTCAATATTAAAATCCAAATACTGCAAGAGAGTATTTTATTTTTTGTGAGAGCTTGGTCTCATTTTAATTGTGTTTAATTTTAAAATGATTATTTACGTTTTTCCTAGATATGATAAATCCGCATGAATTATGTAACAAAGCATGAATACAAGATTAAAAATGGAAAAAAGAATACCCCGTGACTAACGAAAATTTAAATATTTTCAATTAAAAGTGACGCGAATACTTATCACTCACAATTTTCTGAGTGAATTTTCGAATGAGCAGACAAAATTTTGAATAAATTCAAATTACGTACCTATTAAGAGAAAAACTATTATATAGTCTAATGTTTATCATTTTTGCGGGTTCTCGATTTGAGTCTTTCTCAAAATTTTGTGATTCATTCAAAAAAACATAAAAATGAATTACATGTTCAACATATTTCCTTCCTTCCCTGTTGAAACATACAAGCGCAACACAACACAGGCTCAACGTGATAATGAGAGGATCGAGAAGAGGAAATTAAAGAACGGAATGAAGACAGAATACATTTACGCGTATTTCAATCGCCTCATTGGTTCTCATGTTACATTCCCACTTCTTCTGAACTTCGCTAAGATCTTCTCACAGGATCTTCAGCTCAACATCGACCGTCTCGCTAAGAGAAACAGATCAGCATTGCTTTGTTGGTACGCAGAGAACTGGGAAAACATCAAACCAGCACTCCATAGAGTTGTTAAGGACCTCAACATCCAGTCTGTTGTCGGAAACAAGTCCACACAGTCCAACAGCAACGAAATTGTGATCTCACAAGTCACAAGCCAGAAAAACCCAGATCCTTCCGACTTGTCATCACTCCTCAACTACCATTAAGTCCTTATATATAATATTATTAACCATGAAAAATAAACCCCATGATCATTGATTTTCTATATCGATAATAGAAATCATTTGTTATAAGGTCATGGGATGATTATATATGTGTTATTTTTTTTATTAAACATGCATTTTCTTATCTTTTGATTATTTCTCAATTTTTTTTCAGTGTAAAGCAATGAAAATTCTTTTCAGAAAAGAATTTGGAGATTTCAGTGCTGAAAGATTCGTGTCATCTGCTATTGTATAGCGATTTCATACCGATTTTGTTTATTTAACGATCTTCAATTCAATTATTCAATTTCAAAGATATTTGCTCGGACAAATAGCATATAAATAAAGCTTATTTAGGAGGTTAAAAATATATAATTTTCATATTTATTTTACTGACTCAAATATAAAAGATTTTCCTTGATATATTAATATATTACATTAAATCAAGCATTTTTACTCGGTAAAATGTAAAATGTGGATAAGATTCATTGGGAATTTATTGTATTAAACATTTTTATTGATCAATACGAATCCTTAGGTTATAATATTTTGTTATTTCCATACAAAAACGTGATTATATGACGGATCTTTTTTATTCATTCGCAAATCTTTAGTTTTAGAACGGGAACTTCCCTAATGATGCCCAAACGGAAATTATTCGCGAATATTTGATGTACAGCGCCTATAGAAGCACGTTCATAAATTTAATTTCTTATTAATTTTGAGTTTGTAGTAAAATATATGACCACATATACTTATCTCCTTATCCATGCAAGTTTATATCGAATTCTACGCCACTATATTTTGAAATCGGAGTGTTTTTATGCTAGAAAAAGCCTTTTCCCATTTTTTGAGGTACAAAAGTGGTAATTAATAACTATACTTGGCGTATTATGATTTTAATTTTGATTTATAGCAAACATCAACAATTCCTTCATTTATTTTCGCCATTGCGGGCGTGATTAGCTATTCATTACACTAGAATTCATCTAATTATCTGTAATATAGTGTGGTTCCTTTCCGTTCTAATCACATTTTACCGTAACAACTGTAAATTATATTATTCAAACATTTTTTATGCGACATCTGAACCTGTAATTGCAGCCATTAAATTATTTTGGGATACACAATATAAATATAGTGTGAAACAACCTTATATTGCATTAAATCATGTTTATTTTTGATATAATTTTATTATGTGAATGGGTTCTTTAGTGGTATTGCTTTCATATGAATGGTATTTTGTTGAAACAATGCAAATATATTACAGTAAAACTCTTATTTTATATCTTCGATCATACCAAAAATTAAAATTGTGCCAATACATATAAAGTACTATGATATTAATAGTATATGAGAAATTATCAAATATGCCAATACTCTCGATGCTTATTGTCCTATTCAAGATTTATCGAAATTTGATATGTATCCTGCAATGCAAAAATAGCTCGAACATAGAATACGAAACTTATTTTTACCAAAAGTTCAAAAAGATTTTCCAACCTTGAAAAATTATAAAATCATTTTACATAAATCAATTCAATTCTTTTACTTCACAATGCAGTATACATATATAACATCAAAGACCAACATTCTCAATTGCATTTCCGTATAAGAAAGCAATGATCAATTAGGAATGCGACTCTTAAATAAATATTTATATATTGAGATGGTGAAAGATTGTTTATTTCATGTATAAATAGGTTTCTCCTGTTGAGAATTCTCGCGTAACAGTGGCTGCGAGATATAAGACTCTTGGCAGACCTTTTTGATCTTTGTAAAAGGATAAATAATGAACAAAAGGCCAACGAAGCAGGAGAAAACGTCAGCGCATGGATACATCAACAAAACACGGTAAATATCTTTGCTCTTCTTGATGTAGAACAACAATGTACCAAAGAGTGGAACAGGCACAAATCTAGTCAATATAGACAAGACAGTAGCAAGCACTGCGTATTTCATTGCTTGCACGAAGCTGGCGCAAACCATTTCGATGCCCATGACTGCGCATGCTATGTATGAGTAAAGGAGGAACTTAGATATGATATCGATTAGCTCTGTGTCTTTTGTGAATATCATAGCATAATACTTCCTCAAGAAGAACATGAACGCTTCGAAGATCGAGCACCACAGTAATGACATGAATAAGCCAACGAACAAAAGTGCTTTAACACGTTTTCCATCTTTTCTTCCTAAAGCATAAGATATGCATGGAAGTATTGCGATAGATAAAGCAACAGCGTAGCAGCCAGGCAAGTACCAGAACTTCATTGATGGATTTAGACCGGCCATGAGCTTAGTTGGATTCGATGATTCGTTTGCGCTGATTTCCAAGTATTTTCGCGAGAAAAATGATGGTAAACTGAAGCAGATGTGTGAAACGAACTGCGTGAAACCAACTTTAACAGCTTCGCACGTGTGTGGAGAGCACTTGCACCTGCATAAGTCAGCCATGGTGCACTGTGTATCCAGCTTTTTGAAGATGAAAAGAATTGCGAGGATTAACATCGGAATTGCATCTGAAAGAATATTAGAAAGAGCGGCACCTTTCATTCCCATGTCCAAAATGCCTATGAAGAGTGGATCGAATACAGCCATATTCAGTACAAATGATGTAATTTGCATTGAGCCGTAAAGGAGAGTTCTACCTTCACTTTGTACAGCACCACAGAAAAAGAGGTTAAGAATAGTACATGGTGATCCAGAAATTGCTAGGAACAAATAATCATTGGTGCAATCTCTTACTGAGCCTTCTAAGTCGAAAAAGTTCATCATTGGCTTAATTAAAGGTAATAATATGCCAGGGCAAAGTAAACAAAGGAGTAAAGTGACTTTAATAAGATCTGCGAAAACTTGTGGTATTTCTCCGTGCCTACTTTCACCTCTCAAGAATGAGAGTTTCGATGATGCGGCTGTAGACATGAACATGCCGAATGCTCTGCATATTTGATCAGCTAATGATCCAAAAACCATTGCTGCGTTTCCTGCATCATGTACATATCTCGAAATCCAATATGTATCAACTATACCGTATGATGCACCGACTATTTCTGCACCAAAAGGACCGATCGATTGATATAAAATTGTCATGAACGGCGATCTCATGCCAAAGCTTTGATAGGCGATGTCTGCATTGTTATCTGTAGTTGTCCTCGTATTGATAGTATCTAGAGACTCAGCCATTTCGTTTATAATATAAAATTTTTGAAAATCCTTGTTTTGTCACTTTTACCGATACATGATTTTTATTAAACCAGATTTTTGATATCTATAGATTTAGTAGATTCGATATCACAAACCAGGTTTAGATTTATGCCATTTTGACACTTTACAATATAAGGTTAATTTAAAACGCAAGGAAATATAAGATATCAAAAATACATCATTTTTAACATTTTAACTTTCATTAGATTTTGAATTTGATTGTTCATGTTCATTAAAGTCATCCATTGAGGAATTTCTTCTTGATGTACCAACTTAAAGATGTCTTTTCTTACCAGAGATTCATGAATATATTCATTCCACTACAACAGTATTGAAGAGGGAATGAACAAAGTCTTCAACCTCTTATTTGAAGTCATCAACAAGCTCAATGAATAGTATTTAAAGATCAATAATCATTGATATCATGAAAGATTGCGAAAAGATATCAATAAGAAAATGAATTTCATTACCTCAAAATGAACAAGACAGATGAAATTTTCAACAAAGATCATTTCTATCTTATATTGACTAATCTCATATCTCAAGGAAACATGATCATCATAATCAGAGATAAAACACAGAACAAAACCTCACGAACATATGATTGTCGACGAGCACAAGTAGCCAGCACAATAATGACATCAACTCATGAAATTAACATCATGATGTATCTCTCATGCAGATCAGCACGTAATGAAGTTTTTCAACAAGAACTCACAAACGAACGCAACACAGTGACAAAGATTATTTAAATTAGTGATTACTATTGCTTCGATGCTAGAGAAGTTGTCAATTTCGACAACCTTGCCAAGACGATTCGTTGTGAATGCGAAAATCTTAAGATTTCTCATAATTTTAATATTTTTTCTTTACTTAACTTTATCATTTTCAATAATTTTCTATATTGTGAATCTATTGTAATTTCAACTATATGTTTACACAGCAAATGAATGCATAAGTTTGACAAATACAGCCAATTAATTCGACTAATTTGATACATCTTGAAATGCATACATAACATTCAGCTCCGTGATTTTTGTATTATTGAAAGCAAATTTGTCAATTCTTCCTCCGCCTTTATTGTTGACAGATCCAGCAATTTGCGTGCCAGAGAATGCATATTCTCCAATTAATGTGCATTCTTGAAGATTAACGCCTAAGAGAGGACAGTTATAGAATGCATAACCTCCAATATTGTCGCAGTGATTGGGGTCAATTTCGGTTATGGGCACTTGATCAAAGCACTTTTATAAACTTTTTTAATTAGTTCAAAAATACAGTGCTAAAATTGGAGCAGTTATAAAACGCATTATAAATTATTACTTCAAACATTGACATTTGAACTGTGTTTAAAGAAATGCAATCTTTAAATGTTTCACGGTTCATCGATTTCACAGATGGAAAATCTGCATTTTCATGTTTAACACAGTTATAGAAAGCATATGATTCAATTCTAATTATGTTTTGGTTTCCAGTAACAGTTTCATGATTTGGACAGTATTCAAAACAAAAAGATTTAACACTTGTAGCACTTCCAATTAACCCATGAATGAATTTTGAATAATAAGTTTGGGAATCATAATCATCAAAGTTTGCTACTTTTTTTGCAATATATATATGTTGCCATATGCAGCTATAGAGTGTATAGTAGATGCATGCAACACAAGAGATCCAAGATGAACAATTTTGTTCTTTTTGCTCATTTTGTCAATCATTGGAGTTCCAGCTGAATACTCTAAAGAGCTATGTAGTTTCATTCTATACATCATAGGATCAATTAACTAAGGAACAATTAAATTGTTTCTTATTCGTTTAAATTTCAATGAATATGTAAATAACTTTTGAACTACTACCGAAAAAAAGTACCAAAAACTAACAAATAAAGTTAGGAGCACTTAATTAATACAATATTTAAATAGTAAATGTCACGATAATCGATTGTTTTAGATTTTGTTTTAGAACATCAACAAATCATATATAGACTAAACCAATGATCAAAAATATAAACGATATAATAGAAGAATACAAAACTCTAACTGAGAATTTTATCAAATCCTTTAGATTAGAGTTATATTTTAGATTGATTTAATTTTAAAAATAATTTTGAATAAACACTCTGAAATGAGTGGCAGTATTCAATATTACAATGCGTCCAGAAAACCCTCTAAAACCATACTACTCCTGCAATCAGATGATATTTCTAATAGATGTTTTTGAAAGGTTTTTTCTGAAAATAATTATTTTTCGAAAAATGGCGAAAATCTCACGATTTAATGGAAGTCTCGCGGAATTATCGAATATAATAAAACAACATGATGGTCCTTCTATCATTATATTCGATGCAATATGGTGCCATGGCTGCAGAAGATTAGTTCGAATGCTACCTAATTATGCATGCAAAAATACTAAAGCACAGCATCTTATTGTAGATGTAGATGATAATCCTATCATGAAAACTTATTTTGCAATAGATTCTCTTCCATCAATAAAATTTTGCAAACAAACACCAAATCTAGATGTCAGAGATACTTTAATTGGATTGAATTTACCATTGCTTAAGGATAAATTAGTTGCATATGCATAATAATATAATTTTATTTTTTTTCTAATATTATTGCTCATTATATAAATATCTTACTTAGAACTAGTAGATGTTTAAGAAAACATCCAGGAATAGCTCAATCATCAATAATTATTATCGAAAAAAATATTTACAAAGCATATTATATAATCTCTACATTTTCAGAACAGCAACTCTTCATTTTCCCAATCCAGTGTAATATCTATTGGGAATATCGATTTTGGATCTCTTTTATAATTAACTTGCTCATTTGAGTCATCAGAGCATAAAATAGAATTAACCGCTACTTCTTTTTCAGATTTATCACCTGAATTCTTTTGTTTTCTCTTCTTTTTAATATCTGGAGCTTTTCCCCTTGAAACAAACAGTGCATATCTGTTTTTAATATTCACTTCTGATCTAGAAGGGAAGAACTTTCCAATTTTGGACCAACATGTACCATATTCCCTAACTTTTGATAATAATAATTTTTCTTCCGAAACGGTCCATGGTCCATTTGTTAGGTCAGGTGATAAGTAATTTAAATACCTTTCTCTACATTGCCTTGTACTTCTTGTTTTCATCAATTGTGATATATGTTTCCATGATTTTGTACCAAACTGATAAACTAAATGCAATAGCCTATCATCCTCTTCTTTAGTGAACTTGTGCCTTTGAGTTTTACTCCTTCCTGGCCTCTCACTTTCAGGTTCAATCATAAAATACCTGACTTTTGAATGATGTTTAAACAATAACGTGTTGTCCTCATAATTTTTACAGTCAGTCTTCATTAACTGATGCTGATGGATATTTTTAATAAAATGTAAGGATTGCTTTGAATGAATTACAAAATTTTGTAATTTTGAAAGGATAATTCTATTTGATCAAATTCAGTTTAAAATATGCCAAATATACTGGCTATTAATGTATTTTATTGTCAAAAATTTTTTTCAAAAACAAACGTTTTGGCACAATTTATTCTATCGAAAAATAATACTGGGAAAGCTTAGTTATATCTAAATCAATCAAAAAAGTTAAGCGATTTTCCTCCGCATAACAAAACTTGTTTTATGCTTACAATTGTTTTATTTCAATTGTATACTGATACCGATTGCTCCTAATATTGATCCTAATGCCATTATTTTTATAAAATGATGATGATAAAATTCCTTTCATTAATTTGAAAAAAAAATGTTAATTTTTTATGAAGGAAATTAACCTTTTTTGCGCTGATCCTCATATTATCTTATATGGAATAGCCCATGATTGAATTGGAGTTCGGCTAAATAGCCAATATATTTTTGAAAAGTAACCACCTGTGAAAAATTATTTCTTACACCAAATCAGCTGATCAATGAATTAACAACTGTAAACTAGATAATATTCTAGATTTTCCACAAAGTTAAAACAACTTTTGATAGTATTCTTTATTCAATCGGTGTTTCAATGGCGTTTTTGTCATGATTGTGCATATGGGTGATATTATATGAGTTATTTAATGCTTGTGAAAATATTTATTTGATGAAATATACTTTATTTTCACATCTTCCAAAATCAAAAACAAAAAAAGTAAAAAACTAATTAATTTAATTTGGTAACCAGCATTTTCTATGCCATTTGCTTATGTTATCGAATATTGCAAGAGTTTATTTAATTGCTGGAAAATCATTGACAATATTTTGAGCAAAGATATGGGTTTGACTGATTTGATCGCACTCATCCATGTTTTTATTAAGTTCCATGAATGACAAAGTACTCAATTTAGAATAATAGATTTGCGAAAAATTATTTCCTAACAGGAGTCTTATCGGAATGGCAAGCTATATTGATGTACTCGGCTTAGTTAGTATATTCCTTGCCTACGATGAGTGAGATAATTATTATTCACGAAATATCGAGACAAAATTATTTGCTGAGAATGAATCGATGAATTTAAGCGCAATGGGACACAATGAGAATGATACAGATATAGTTAATGTGAATACCAATAGAATGAATTCATTAGATAAAAAATTTTGGCTAAAATATTATGATTTTGATTCGCATTATTTACATTTTGCATTAAGTTATATTTTGCATTGTTTGATTAATATTTGGCTCAAAATTCTCAATTTTGATATTATTTTTTTTTGTTTAGATGCTTAATTCCATATTAAAATATGCTTGATTTGGATCAAAATGATAGTATGACAATATGATATAAGCAAAAGAAAAGTTAACGAAAAATATATTATTTATTCGCTAAATAGATTTCTATAACATGACTGGCTAATAGCTAATATATTTTTAAGTAAGGAACCAGTCAGTCATCGCTCTAAGATTTTAAGCATAAGATTTGTTGACGAGTCTTGGGACTTTCATTGTGCAAAGGGCCCAATCAAAGACTCGTGGGTTGAAGGGCGCCTTAGGACGTGGAACTTCAGAGTGGAAATGCAATGGATGATATTTTAAACAGCCGTACAGGGATTCTCCCGAGGTAATAAAACCTGTCTTATCGAATACAATCATTTTATCGTCAGTGGTAGAGCCACTACAAGGGGGCTCTGATTCGGCTGAAGAGTCTGCATCGGACATCTAAAGTACGTAAACCTCTCAAAAATAGTCAGCTAAAAATGGCGAATATAATTTTTTCTTTCGAATTTGGAGTATATCAATGCAAAGACTACGGTTCCAATAATAAAAATTGATTGGTGAACTGTTACCAGAAAATAATAGATATGACACGTAAAGTGGATTTATCCTACTTTATTGGCAATTTATCTTTGCGTGGTCGATTTAGACTAAATAATCACTCCACACTTTAATATTTGCATATATTCATAGCATAGATATCACATTTTGAATTATTCCTAATATTTTCTACAAGAAATTGATTTTCAATTTAATAAGATCAAAAGCAATACTGTATTAAAAGAAATCCAATGATATGCCAAATAGATTAATATCATGCTGTCAAATATAAGTGGTTTCATTCATATTATAATTGTATTATATTTTTTACATTAAAAGGTTTTACGTCTCATGAATACATGTGTTCTTAGGAATAATTAAATCATAGAAATGAAAACTCGATCTTGAAGCAAAGCTGGGAAAAATGCTGCACTAAAGAATGAGGCAACCAAACGGAAATAATAGACTTCTTCTGTCCCTTTCGGCCTATTATAATAACAAATGGAATCATTTGTCATTCTTTCAATAGGTTTACCCATAAAATCTGATCCTTTATATTTTTTTCGAACGTAGATTGTTGGAATTTTCGCATTATCAAATTGTTTATTTGCTGATGAAAAGCCATCAAGTGAGCATACATACATTTTCGATAAATTTGAACCAGCAAATGCAAATTCGTCAGGAAACTTCATATTAATAGGGAATATTATCGTATTAAGAAGTGGATTAAAATAAATTAGGGTTACCCCAGAAAATGTAATATTGATACCAAATTCAAATTCAACTTTTCGAAGAAAAGGACAATATCCAAAAGGGCAGCGTACTAATTCTTTAACATTCTTTGGAATAAACAATTCAGTTATGCTTGTGTTGAAAAAAGTATCTCTTCCTATAGATACAATTGTTTTAGAAATCTTTACTGAAGTCATATTCATAACATTACGAAACGAAAAATTCGACGTTGAGATAACTTTATATCTTTGCTGGCCGAATGAAACATATGATGGGAATTCGATGTGTGTGTTTGGTGGAATATTTGTATTTAGAGCATTGCCAAAAGTCTCAATATTGGTACCAAGTGAACATGTCAGGCCTTCATCGATGACCTGGAATTTAAATATTCCAATTGAGAATGTTGTCGTTTATATACTAAAAACATTTTCAATTTTGATAATTACATAATGCCATTTTTTTGACATTTGACGCTTTACATCTTTTCAAAATTTTAACCTCATACCAAATCATCTTTTTATTAATAGATTTAGTGTGATAACAACTTGTATATGCAATTTCTATCAATAAAATAAAGAAAGGAGTAGTTTTCGTTGCTTGGTGGTTGTCCGTCACTTTTTGACTCCCCTGCATGCGGGGAATTCATCGATTCAATGGTAAAAAATACAAATTTGTAATACAAAACAATGCAGTACGCTTTTAAATCGAAATCTGTTGCATTTTATTTTACTAAATCCCCTCAGGTCTATCATGCAATCCCGGGATGGTATAAAATTCAAGTTTGGGGAGCCGGAAGTGGTATAGATAGATCTGGTATATGTAATGTTACATCATCAAATGGAGCATATGCCTCTGGAATAATATTTTTAAATCAATCAACAGATTTGTTTGTTTATGTTGGTGAACGTGGTGGGTGGTGGAAAAATATTGTTTTTAATGGAATAAATGCAACTGTGTCTACACATGGAGGAGGTGGAGCGACAGATGTGAGATTAGTTCAATCGAAAAATTGGTATGATTTCGAGTCATTAAAGAGCAGAATAATTGTCGCTGGTGGATCTGGTGGCGGCGAAAGAATATGTGGAGGTGATGGTGGAGGCCTTGTAGGTATTAGTTATGATTATGAGTTTGTTAGACAGCCATCTGCAAAAGGAGGATCGCAAACACAAGGTGGTTTACATGGACAATGGGGTAATTGCCTTGGAACCGATGGAGGTTTTGGATATGGAGGGAATGGATATGGATGTGGAGACTGTGCTGGAGGTGGTGGGGGTGGTTATTATGGTGGTGGAGGCACTGCATACGCAGGAAGTGGAGGTGGTGGGTCAAGTTTTGTCAGTGGTTATCCTGGTTGTAACGCTATTGCAGAAAATTCGACTGAAGACAATATAACACACACAGGACAGCCCATACATTACTCTAACCTGTTCTTCACTGATGCTGTGATTGCTAGTGGACGAGAAATGATGCCCACAACTGATTTGAAATCTGTGAAAATTGGAAACGATGGAGCTGGTTATGCGATTATTACTCAAATTAGAATGAAAGCTGTATGTAGCTGCCCGAACCTCATTTACATGAATTTGTTCTATATAACTCCATACATTTTCCTTCTTTTGGAATAAATATGTTTCTTTTTAATAAATATTTTTTATAAAGCAACAAGGAGTGGAGTATTATAATTAGATGAAATGTTCAAATTCGGAAATGTTTTCAATTCCTTTTTTCCTAGGAAACTCTTGATAAGGAAGGGTATGTCTATTTCATCGAAAGGTGATTTAACCCACTCGCACTTATAACATCGGCATTTTTCTGATAAATGAGTGAGAATCCTAATCGTATAAATTTCTTTCATGTAATAGTTTTCCATCAATAAATCACTGCATGATTTTTGATCGATTGGAAGATCTCTTGTGAAAACTTGGAGTGAAGCAACCTTCTCATATTTAAAGACTTTCTTTTGGTGAAGTTCAATAGTGAAACTCATAGTATCTGGATGTCTAACTTTCATATGATAGCTTTTTGAGATTCTTGTAATATTTCCAAGTTTGAATTTGAATGTTCGAACAACACCATTGTCATCATTGATGACTCTTAACATCATTGACTTAGGCTTTTGTGTTTTCTGTTGTTGTTTTTCTTTAACGAAATTATTCATTTTGTTTTGTTTGTTGTTTGTAATGATTGACTTCTTCTGTGTGTCCATATTGAAGTGTGCAATGGCTCTGATGTGGAAGTAGATTGCCCTCATCAATAAAAATGATGCGTTAATCTAAAAATTATATTTCAATACTACCTTCTCAATTCTCGCATTAGAAAATTTTTTTACGATCGTAATCAACACAATTATTTGTTTGATTTTGATAACATCAGTAAAAATATAATGTGGATATTGTCTATATCCATTTATTTGTTCTTTCTTGGAAAATTTTGAAAGATCCATTTCAATTCTCAATTTTTAACGTGCTTGATTATAAAATTTTACTTTTTGGTTTAGAATAATAAAACAACCACTTGTATTCATTGTCTTGTTTCAATGTTATCCGATAATTTTTAATTCTCGAAAAAAAATCTTGACAGTTTTTATGAACTTCTGATAATTGATCCAAAAACAATATTATGCTGAATAATAATTGATTATTTTCGGTTTTATTCTCAAAAATTCATATTTCATCATGTGTTTATTGTGATTTGTAACTAAGTTACTATCAATTATTTCATTAATGGTTGCATTTATTAATATTGCATATTCTAAATATAATATTTTGCGGGGATCATTTATGATAATAATTATTATCAAATATTTTAAAATATGTATATGATATTAGTTGGTGTTAAACAGATTTAATACCGATTATATTAATTACATTTTCTAAAATTATTATTTTTATGAGAAAAAGTATTTATTTTAAGAGATAGATTATATTTTTTTAAATTTACATATGATAAGAGAACAAGCAATATTTGTGTGATGATACATTGTAGTTATCCTTGAATTACAGTTCGATTAAAACTGGATATAAATAATTCAAATATGAAAACGAATAAATACGATGAAACACTGTGCATAGTGGGGCATCAGGCATAATAATGGTTCTATATCCAAAAGGAAGAGGATTAGAAAATTTGGAATAACCTAAATAAAGAGAAACTGTATCTCTTTGTTCCATTGCTCCATTTCCAACAAAAAGATAAAATTTTTCATTTGAATGATTCATTTTAAACTTTGAAGTATAAGTATAATTATTATTGGTCAAAGTGAAGTATTGATCTATTGTATTTAGACAATACATGTATTTAGATTTAGTCTGAATTGTAAAATTTGAAACTATTTGATATTGCCGTTTGCTTTTCAAATCCCAAACAAATTCAACTTTACCATACCTAAAGTATGCGATAAGACTCTGATTATCATTTTCAAACACGGTAATAAAGCCTGCATTTCCACTTTCCCATATAAATTCATAGCATAATCTTCCAGTATAAAACTTTTCTGTCTGATATATGACATAATGATTGTCTGTATACAGGCAATCATACTTTTTACCATCTGATGTTAAATCAATTAAATAACGATTGTGTATATCTTGATTTTCTTAGGAATTAGTTTGAGATAATCATAGAATGCCACTTTTGAACTCCCATAAAGTTTACGCAGCATAAATATTTTACATGACAAAAAAATTCTCAATCTGCAAAATAGACATGTATTACGGAATTCGAGTCTTTTAAATGGATCTAAGAATTTTCCAAATATGCTGTTTTAAAACCAACTGTGCAAATTAGAATAGTATTTTCTTTTCAACAAATTCAAAAAATAGAAGTTATTTTTATGTGTTTTTGATTAATTTATATAGCAGAAACATATTTACACTTAGATAATATCAACTTCAATGTCCCCAAATCCCAGTTGCTATGTTCAATTCAATCTGTATTTTTTAAAACTGCCATGTTAAATTCAAGTTTTGACATTTCTATCATTTTACCATACTTCTTGCTTCCTAATTCTGTATATCGAAACGAATAGTTATGATGAAAATAAATCCAAATTTTCAAGGCTTTTTATTGAAAATAATCATAATGGATATATTTATATATTTCGCACATTTTCAAATTGCTTTCACGCCCGTAAAATTATTGACAATTTTGTAATTTTTTTTAAAGATAAGACAGGAAATGATAAAGAAATAATATTTCAATATAGTAAAAAAATATGTCATTTTTTACAAAAATTTTCCAACTCATTTTTTTAAAAATGATTGGTGTAGGTATTGACTTTGGTACTACATACTCCAGCATCGCCCTACAGGTAGGTGACAGGGATCCGCAGGTTATTAGCTTTGGTACAGAACGATCTCTCCCTTCAATGGTTACTTTCCTTGATGAAGAAACTTTGTTCGGATATGACGCTAAAAATAGAAGAACTATGTATGAGGCAAACACTATTTATGATGCTAAGCGAGCTCTTGGCCAAAAATATGATTCGCCAGTCATCGCTGAGGACAAAAAATTATGGCCATTTCAAATTTCACCAGATTCCAATGGTTTTGTCCAATACGATATCACAGAAAATGGAAAAACTGTCCACAAGTCACCTGAAATGATTAGCGGCATGATTATGCAACATTTAATTAACACCTTAAATAAAACCCAAAGGCAGCCTATTAAAAAGGCCGTCATTACAGTTCCTGTTCAATTTTCACAGGAAATAAAAGAAAGAATCCGTCAGGCAGCCAATCTTGCAGGAATTGAAGTAATTTCCTTCCTTAATGAGCCATCAGCTGCTGCAATTGCATACGGAATCCTCAATGATCAGCCACAGACCGTATTAATCTTTGATTTTGGTGGTGGTACACTCGATGTTACAATTCTCGAAATTACAGAAAATGGAGAATACACGGTTAAAGCCTCCAAAGGAAAATCACACCTCGGTGGCCGTGATATTGATGACAATATCGTCAAATGGATCTTGGATAAACTTAAATCGGATGGAATTGACATCAGCAATGATAAGAGGCTTCTTGCTAACATTCAAACAGTTGCCGAAGAAGCCAAAATAGCACTCTCTTCTTCAATATCATATACAATTGCTTTGGAAGTCAAAGGTGTGCGAAAAGAATACAAACTTACAAGGGCTCGTTTTAACGCCATTAATGAAGAAATTTTCGACCAAATCGATGAACCGATTACTGAGGCCCTTGAAGAAGCTAAATTGATGCCAAACCAAATTCATAATATTATTGTTGTTGGAGGTTCATCTAGAATCCCAATTGTTAGGAGCAAGATCGAGGACTACTTCGATGGTAAGGATATTCTTGACAATGATTTGGTTACAGATGAATGCATTGCAATTGGTGCTGCAAGATATGCTTCCTATCTTTTGAATAATGAAGAAGTTGAGGATCAGCCTGCCCAGAAACCTCGACAAGAACCAGTCAATGAACCACTTATTAAGCCAAGACCGAAATTCTCATCAACTGATGATGAAGATGATGATGAGATCCCAGCACACAGAAATACACAGCCAGCACCGGCTCCAGAACCAGCATTTCCTAATCGTTCAGGTGGTGCTGCGGTTCCACGTCCAGGCGGACAACTCCAAATTCAAATTAAGGATAGAATACCGCATTCCATCTACACTAGAGATATTTATGGCTACGACTGTATCTTCAAGAAAGGAACGGTTATGCCGCAAACAAAAGTAATGAGATTCGGTAATGCATTCGAAGGAATGGAAGCGATGACAATAGAGTTATATGAGAGCAATGATGATGATATTAATCCCGAATATACCTTAATCCAAGTATATCAAATTGGATTACCAAATGCAGACTTGGAAGAAAATTGTGAAGCGAGCATTGAAACGTATAATATCGATGCTGGTGGAAATCTCACGGCCAAATTCGAAATTGCATCGAATCACAGAAAATACACAAGAGTTGTTAATAGACAGGACATATTCCACACAGAAAATCAGCTCAATGATATGCGCAAAGACTTTTACCGTCTCATTTCAAACGCTCAAAGACTTGAATAAATTTTTAATTTAATTTATTGTTTATATCTAATGTTTTGATCCAAACGCAGTAATTATATAACATGGCATTGTAAATATTTGTTGTCTCACAAATATTTTATTATATATTTGATATATATTTTGCATGTTTTATGAGCACATCAACTGTCCATAAAAATGCGTAAAAATTATCATTATGAGACTAAAAGATGATTTTTTTTCTTCACTTTATATAACATGGATTGAAAATAATCGTTAGTTTGATATTTTACCATGAATAACCTTTAAAAATCCCATGAAATAACGAGAGAAGGACTTTCACCATAGGGAGAAGGATCTGGCGACTCCCCTGTTTTGGTTCATATTATGATATTCTTTTTGTAAAGTGTCATAAAGATACCTAGTGTCAGATTTCCCAAAAAAATGTGCCATTTTTTGTATTAACATGTCCAGCTCCAAATAATGAGTTGCAATTTCTTGTAATCAAGATACATAAACATACTATGTATATGTATAGTATTTATAGCATTTTCAATTGACAAAAACGATTTTCAGAGTAGATTTTTTATGTAAAATTTTAGTAATGTGTCACTTTTGCTAAAATTTTCCAAATTCATGATAGAGAAGTTCAAGGTAATTTTCATCGGCGATGCTGGTGTTGGCAAAACTAAAGTAATCGAAAGATATTCAACTGGAAACTATACCGAATTCCATCAGAGCACTATTGCTGCTCACAATATTCCACAATTCGTGAAGCTCAATGATCAAACAGTTGAATTAGATATTTGGGATACAGCAGGACAAGAGACATATCGTTCACTAGTACCTGTGTACTGTAGAAACGCCGCTTTAGCGGTTTTAGAATTTGCTATCGATGATCCGAAAACATTTCAAAGCTTAGACGAATGGTATTCATTACTACGTGTTGATAGAGGTCTGGAATGTCCGATTATTGTTGTTGGAAACAAATATGATTTATATAATCATCAAATCGAGCTTGATAGAATCGAAGAGTGGGTTAATTCACATAACTGCCACTTACACTACACATCTGCATTAGATGGTACAGGAATTACTGATTTATTTTTGGATATAGCACAAACTTTAATTAATGAGTTCCACAACTTGGAGGACAAATATGCGTCTCCAAAATTAACTGGAAATAGAAAATCCAATTGCAACTGCTAATTTTTATTTGTTTTTATTTTATCAAGTTTTAATAATCATTTAATCTTCATAACATTCTATCTCCATGCTGTAATAAATCTTTGTTCTATCATTCAATGATCAAAACACGACATTTTTTATTTCTGATTTAAAAGCATAATATCTGCATACAGGAACACATTCACAGTGTCATATGCTTATTCACGTTTGAAATGAATAATTTTCCCATGTAATTGAACTATATTTATTTAAAAAATTATAAATATTATGAAATTCCTGTTGATTTAGAATATAAAAATGTGCGATGCGATTAAAGTGTGAAAAGCCATAAATAGCATGTAATCTTATTATATTTTACATGGCAAAAAAAGGTGACTCCGAACCTTCACATCAAAAATGGCTGAAACTTTGGGAATAGGTAGTGTAGACATACAGGAGCAAAACTTATAAAAAGAGCTAGTTATAGTTAATTAACAAGCGAAAGAACGTTCTTTACATGTCAATTTATTCTTACATGACAAATAATCTATGCAAATTTTAAATCGGATATAGATTCATTGATATTACATATTGATAATTAACAAGTGAAATTACGTTTTGACATTTGTTACAAGATTACGTGTCATTTGTATATTTTACACGACAAATAAACTAGTGACACAAGATGCTGAGATTAAATCGGATCTAGACTCGTTGCCGTTACATATTGATAAATAACAATCGATAGAAGATTTTGATTTTTCATGTTGGATAAAAATTTTACAATATCCGAAATTGAGAAGTTTACATGTTGACTAAATTTTAATAGAATTTTTGATAGGAGAAAAGCGGTTTTAGTTAAACAATATTATGCATTCCTTATATCAGATATAATTTCAGCAAATAATTTTTGAGAACTTTACAAATAAAAGTGACGAAATCATTCCAACATGTTACTAACTTTTTTACCTTTGTGTAGGTCAACGGAACTTGGGAGCATGCATGGTTTCAATGTGCCCATACACGATATCCAAATAATGAGCATATACAGTCCTTCAATCACTCCTATGTTCACTACTATGTATTCGATCAATAGTCAAGGTGAGTTCCTCGAAAAAAATAAAAGCTCACGCATAGATGGGCAAAATGACGAGAACCCATCATTCGTCTATCCGGTAGTTTATGGAATTATTACGTACATATGTGTGTGTCTTGTCCATGGCCTTTCAGACTCCTCATCAAGTGAAAGAGAGCTAAATGATGAAGAACCTCAAATTGAGAAGCCTTCTTTTCAAACTCTTGGTGAATCCCAAATGGAAATTTTCCCTAAAAATAGAGACACGTCTTTCATTCCTTCAGCAAACAAGCGTAGTTGGGATGATATCATTGATGACGAAGTTTCTACCTTTAATATCAATCTTAAGTGCAATAATGCTCATAATTTCACTACAGATGTCCTTTTCAAAGAAGTAGTACCAAATGTGGTAGATTTGTCAACAAGTTCTTCGCGTAGTATATTTAGTGAAGATAACTGGTACTAATATTATTTATGTTGTTTTATTCTTTCGCGGTAAATATATATGTTTAGTTATTTTCTGCTTATTTTGACCAAGCACATGATATTGATTACATTCATCGCTCATTTTTTTCGCTACCATGTCGGAAATAATAATTCATAACCGATTCTATCCCACTCGCGCGTTACTGGTCTCTTTGGGGCCCAATTTATACATATATACCATTATAAATTGCACATGTCAAAAATCATTGTGATATCGCATGTCATTATAATAAATTAGAGCGATAACATATATCTTTTCTTATTGATATGAGCTAACATTCTCTCATTGATTATAGTTACTCGTGACAGTGAGAACAAATTCATTCTTGGCAAATATCAAAATATAAAATGTATTGATTTATTATAATAATGCACATTAAAACTCCTCTATTCATATATTTGCTATTTACTTTGTTATATTATATGACTTTGCTATTAGTTAAAGATGAATTATGAAATTATTAAATATGGCATAAATCCAAAATTTTGAAAAATGAATAATATCTCTGTAATTTTCCAAAAAAAACACTGTTTACTTTCTATAATATATAGATTATATTGTGCTCATTAATTTTTGCTGTTACAAGTTTGTAGTTAAT
>MRSU01008684.1:0-17086 GCA_008369845.1 Trichomonas gallinae
CGTTAGATGGAGCTGCAGGAGGCGTTTTTATCATGTCACTTTTAAAATTTTCCCAAAAAGTGGAGTTCCCCCCCTTTTGGGTAAATATCATCTATAAGACATAATAATGCGAAATCAAAAAGAAAAATTTTGGCGCAAAAAAAACGAAAAAAGTCAAAAAGTGACATCAAAATCTTTACTTGTCACTTTTAATTCAAAACTCCCGCCAATTTTTTTTGTTCTGATGGATTCTGAGGAAGAATTTGAGCAGCCTCAGTTTAAACAGAAATCAGTCAACTTTCAGATCCGCAAGGAACAACTTCTGCCGAAGAAACCAATCTTTTTAAACGCTCCAAGGACGATTTCTTCATCATCTTTTTTTAATCTTTCGAAAAAAGACTCTTTTCCTATAAAGCTTCCGAAAAGGAGTAATTCAGCAGCTGTTTTAACGGTTGATTTACCAGAATTACCAGAAGAACATACAGATACTCAAATAAAAGTTGATGATGTAATTAAAAAGGTTTATCAGCTAAATTCTAAAACAAAAAAACATATAGAAACAACAACGCGCTTGCTTTTACAGAACAAAAACGTTTTACTCACAGATAATCTTGATCCTTCAATTTTTGTTTGTATTTCGTCGATTTTGCAAGTTTACAAGGACAAACATGCACTTTTCATTGTGCCATCATCAAACATTTTATCATGGATTCGTACCTTTTTAGGAGAAACTTCAGCAAAGTGGCCAGAAGGCAGAACAGAACAACTCAATGCTCTCAGCAAGCTTCGCAGCGGCAGCACACAGGTATTAATGTGTATTAACACAAATACTGACAATTTGATTCTTGATCATTTTGATTATATTTTTGTCATCAAATCTGAGCTTTCTTTAAGAACATTCCAACACATACAGTCATTTAAAGGCCCAATTCTTTATCATCAGACTCCTGGCTACAACGTGGAACCTCCACAACACGTTGAAAGGATTTCTGGCGAGTTTTCGTTCAATACAGTGCCAGAAATAGTCAGTGTGCCTGATTATGTACGTGGGATTTCAAAAGTTCTTAAAGATTGCAAAGAATTAAGGACAATTATTATTTGTCCTACGAAAAAGGTCTGTTCTGAGGTTATTGCTCGCAACTCATCATCTGTTTCGCATTATACCAACCAAGATCCAATGGAAGGCTCTGCTTACGCTTCAACAACAGCCGTTCTATATACAAACTCGAATTTTGACAGTTACATCTTCGCTGGCTTCCCTCCATCACTTGAGCTCTTGATGTCTGCGTGTGTTGTCGGCCGAAAAGTTGTTGTTATGCTTAATATTCCAATTGCTCAACAAATGCAGCGATTTTCGCATAATGGAGGCGTTGACAGATCAGTTGTTGCCGATGTCTTCAAGAAAATCGTGTGGGGAGACAGAAATTACAGACACGTTGGCGATATTGTTTCGATTTCGCAAAAAGAGCTCGATATCACTCCAGAAGGCGAAGCAACACTCTTCACAGCATTAGGAAAGCATGGTGTGGCAACGAGGCTTCCATTCGATGCAGAAACAGTTACAATTAAAGTTAAAACTTTTATCGATGAAATGACTTCGCCATTGTTCCGCGCTGTTACTCAAGGTGCCAGCAACAAGCGTGGAATGTCTACATTCAAAGTTATTCAACTTTGTCATGATGCAAAAATTTCACCGACGCAGATGGCAACAGACTTAATGAGAGTACAAAATTTGGGGGCTATAGAGGTCACTTATTCAGGAAAAGTAACATTGTTAGCTGTTTCACGTCAATTTGATGATGAATCTTTTAATGAAACATTAAACCAATTAGCAAATGAAATCCAAGCTGTTGAGGATAACCAGCACGACAACTTTAATGCATTGTTCACGATAATTAACTTACCGGAGCTTGCTAGAAAGTTTTATGAATCGAATTACGACAAAAAATCACTAGGCAAGCTTATGGCTATCCCGTACGAGAATGTCGACGAAGAAAAGGTTAAGAAGTTGATTAAGTCTAGGAATGTCATGTGGACACCAAGAGCTGTCGCTAGAATTTTGGCTGGAATTTCATCTCCTCATTTTACTCTCGATGAGTGGAAATCATGCGGATTGTGGGGTTCACAGGCATCCTGCAAGTTCACTGATTTGATGAGATGCGCTCAAGATTTACTTACGAGAACAATTTCTGTGGAATAAAATATTTGTTTGAATTTTGTTGTAATCACACAATATTTATTATATATGCACCAAATAGATTAAAATACATAATTTTCACAACCAATTCTCGTTAATTATATGCAAATATTGATCGAAATTTTTGTAATTTTATATTCAAGCCTTTGGCAATTCATATCATATAATTTAATTGAGAGTATCATATTATTATATGATATACTATCTAAAATTGTCGATTACTTGGATTTATAAACATTTTTTTGCGAATTAGCGTTTTTGATTAGTAATGAATGGCTACTACAATGACATTTAGGAGTTATTCATTAAGAAGTTCAGGATTTTTTAAAATTTGATTCTTTTGTGTATAAACCATAGAATTTTACCGAGAATATATTTGAAAAAGTGAAACTATGTGGATATACTTTAATTAAAACTACCAAAAATTGCACAATAATGATATATAAAATTTACAAAAAAATTATTGAAGAAATAAATCATGACACAACTGATATTAATTGAATATTGTCACAAATCATATATTTCATGATTCAAATTAGTCTAAACTGCAATTTTTAAATTTTAAAAAATTTTCTTTGCTATTTTCATTTAATTTCATAAAAAATAGATTGGATATTTAAAAATACATTATTCCAAAAAGAGAAAATGATAAATAAAATTTTATCTTCAGTTTTTCCATATATTTGGAATTGTTATAGAATAATAGATATAAAAACGGAATAAAAATTATTTTTGAAGTGATTTGTAAAGTTGTCAAATCAAAACCGCCCAAATGCTTTTCAAGTTTCTCGGTAACAGTGACGCCCCGGACTGGGTCCTTTCAGAGATGAACACTTTATCACTCGTCTCATCTGTTCGTATAAAATTCATTCTTCTTCAGATATATAACATCATAATCGGCGCACAAGTTAATCATGACAACATCAACATGCATCTTCAGGATGCTAAATTATCAGATGGACAGAAAAGGTCACTTTTGGCTCTCCTTTCCTACATTGTCGAGAACGCTGTCAGATTTGATGTCGAACCAGAGGATCTCGCTCAGGAATTGACACAGCTCGGTGCACCACACTCACACGCTAGCACAATCAATCGTTTCTACAAAGAATATCGCCGCAATCTCCGCAAAGTTTTCAAGCAGAATTTCATTCAGTTCGCCAAGCCAGAATTAATCGAGCACCGCGCAGAAATTATATTAAAGAGCAAGAATGGACAGCCAGAACCACACTCTGCAATGCATGTGAGGTTCCAGCCAAGTAATAACAAACCTTTTACGGTTTCTATGACGAAGGAACAAGTCACGGACTTGACTCGTGAACTTAGAACAGCTATTAGCTTATTACGTGTTAACAAGTAAAAAGTTTTGCTTCTTTTATCAGTTTTATCAAATCGAAAATATTTCTATTTCATTTTTAATTAATAAAAGTTTAAATATATACAACAAACAATTTTTATATAATTATTCCTTTATTACTTTTGTCATTTGTTGAGTTTTTTTTGTTAAATATCAAATAAATTCAATTTTCCAGCGACAAACTATAACAAAACTATAAGAAAAATTAAGTATCAGACGAATGATGAAAATATATAAAAGAAAAAATGAAAAAAGACCAATTTATTTGTATGAAATTATATAATTATGTGTATGGTATTTATTGAGCGAGACTATCTGGCGAAACACCGATACCATGTGTGCAGTAACCAATCTTACGAAGCATTTCACGGTCAAGAATATTTCTACCATCGAAAACGAAAGCTGGCTTCCACATGCTATCGTAAATGCGCTTGTAATCGTATGTAATGAATTCTTTCCATTCTGTCATGATGAGGATAGCATGGGATTCCTTAGCACATTCGTAAGGATCATCGTAGATTGTGACGAGTTTGTCGAGGCGTGCCTGTGTATTAGCTGGATTGATCTCCTTGAGGTCGAATATCATCTGCTCGTGGAGAACTTGTGGATCGTAGATGGCAACTTTTGCGTTTTCAGCGAGAAGCATGTCAATGACTGCGATAGCTGATGACTCACGTGTGTCACCTGTGTCAGCCTTGAAAGCAAAACCGTAAACGCAGATCTTCTTATTCTGAAGAGTATCGAACATTGTATGGATAACATTATGGACAAAGCGGCGGCGCTGCCAGTCATTCATCTCGACAACGGAAAGCCAGTACTTAGCGACCTCTGATAAGCCTAAAGATTCAGCAATGTAAGAAAGATTCAAGACATCCTTCTGGAAGCACGAGCCACCGAAGCCGACGGAGGCCTTGAGGAATTTCGGACCAATACGTGTGTCCAAACCGATGGCGTGAGCAACTTCGTTAACATTTGCACCTGTTTTCTCGCAGATAGCGGAGATTGTATTGATTGATGAAATTCTCTGTGCGAGGAAGGCGTTGGCTGTGAGCTTGGAAAGCTCAGATGACCAAACGTTGACTGTAAGTATTTTTTCGCGCGGAACCCAGTTAGCATAAACATCAATGAGTACTTTGGCAGCTGCCTCACCCTCTTGTGTGAGCTCGTGACCGATCAAAATTCTGTCTGGGTTGTGCAAATCGGAAATAGCAGTTCCTTCTGCAAGAAATTCTGGATTGGAGAGAATTTGGAACTTAATTCCATCAGTAGAGTTTGAATTAAGAACAGTCTTGATGGATCTAGAAACTCCAACTGGAACGGTGGACTTTTCAACAATAATCGTTGAATGCTTAGCGTATTTGCCGATTGTACGAGCAGCAGATTCAACGTAATCGATAAGGGCGGCCTTACCAGCACCAACACCTAAGATTTTTGTTGGTGTTCCGACAGCGATAAAAATTAAATCAGCTTCGGAGATATGTTTCTCGAGGTCTGTTGAAAAGAACAGGTTGCGTCCCCTGGATATGTTGACGATCTCCTCAAGATGCGGCTCTTTGATTGGTAATGGGCCATTTTGCCAAGCTTTGATTTTGCGCTCGTCGATATCGACAACAGTGACAGTGATATGCGGGCACTTCTCGGCGATGACAGCCATTGTTGGTCCTCCAACATAACCAGCACCAACGCAAACGATGTTTTTCACAGTTTCCATAATGTGAAATCGGTTTTTTCCCCTTCATTTTTGCATTTAACTAAATATAGCTCTAAATGGAATATTAAAACAGATGAGCCGAAAAACTCGCTCAAAAAGTTGAAAACAACTGTTTTTTTGTGGAAAAAACTAATTTTTTTTGTTGCTATAATGACATACACATGTATATATGTCTATAGAACTCAACAGAAAAAATAACCTTTTAAGTCGGAATTTTTTATAACCTTTGACTAATTTTCAAATCATAATGTTTTGAGCGTGAAAACACAGGGATTCATTTATTTTAATTAAAATGATTAAGTAGATTTAAACATAGAAACACGCATATTAGCTATAAATGAAGCCAAATATATATATAAATCAACGATATATATCGTTTGATAATTTTGAAAAGATTTCGCTCATTTTTGAAATGCGCTTGAAAAAGCAGAAATATCGCGTTACTATTATATGCTAAGAATTATATAAAAAAAATGAACAGAGTTTGATACATTTTTTATTATCAATTTTCTGAGATTTACAATAATGGGTTTTTAAATGAATTATTTTACATGTCAAAACCACCGACACTTTTCCGTTGAGATTTATTCCACACAAACTCTTTCTTCAATGCATCGATTAGAAAAAATCGAGTTTCTTAGCACATGCACAATCATAGGTTTTGATATTTTTGCATTTTAATCAAATTTCATGTTTTTTTAAAAATTTGTTTTAAAAATCTTTCTTAAATGCATTGATTATACAAAATCGAGTTGCTTAGCACATGCACAATCATAGGATTTGATATTTTTGCACTTGAACCTTATTTCATGATAAATTAGCAATTTCATATAAAAAATCTTTTTTCAATGCATAGAACCTTTCAAATTTAGTTGCTTAGCATATACATAATCACAGAAATTGATATTTTTGCATTTTAATCATATTTCATGTTTAGTTAAAATTTCTTTAAGAAAATCATTCTTCAATGCG
Organism: Trichomonas gallinae; assembly: GCA_008369845.1. NCBI lineage: Eukaryota > Parabasalia > Trichomonadida > Trichomonadidae > Trichomonas > Trichomonas gallinae. Next base: position 6,214 of record MRSU01008684.1, read on the forward strand.
TCAAATCTTTAAATTTTAATTGCTTAGTACATGCATAATCATAGACTATGATGTTTTTGCATTTTAATCAAATTTCATGAGATATCAAAAATTTGCTATGAAATATGCTCAAAATCCTTCATAAATCAATATATATACTTTATGGTTGCTGATGTTTGCAATGCTGTCACCGACTGACTCTAAATGTTTAAATCAAATAAAAATGTATTAATAAATAATAATAAACACTAATCATATTTCATTTATTCCACTCATCATTTTCCAAACATCTCTATTGAAGGAATCAAGCTGCGTCCTAATATCTTCTATCTGATATCTAATATTATTCAAGTCTTTTCTATGTCCTTCTTTTGCTAACTTTAGTTTCTTCTTGAGGTTTGATATTTTTGTCTTTATTTTCGAATCAATTTCCATTTTCTTGTTCGCACTTTCATATTGTGCGTCTTTTCTGTCCCTAAGATCCTGAACTAGCTGGCGAAGACCATTTAGGCTCTCCCTCTTCTCAGCAATGAGCTTTGCAAGGAGATCTACGTCTTTCTGCTTTTCAACTCTGTTTTTGTACTTTTGGAACTCGTCTCTGTTCGCGTGGAATATGTTATAGAACTGCTTGAATGAGTCAAGATCATCTTTAATCATGTTTCGCATGTCTAGCATTGAATTTGTCGTCCTTTTCGCAATTTCAAGATTTGATTTCGCATTTTCGAGCTTTAGAGTTACTTCATCTGGATTAATGTTTAATATATCATCAAAAGATTTAATTTCTTGCTTAATTCGCTCTATTTCTGATCTGTTGTCTTCGATTTCGTGAGTTTTTTTCTGAATCTCGAGATTTTGCGCTTCTGTTTTCTGTTTTAATGCATCTATTTTCTTTTGCTGCTTATCTATTGCCGATATTAGACTTTCATATTTACTATCTATATCATCCGAGTTCATTTCATTCAATGATTGCTCTTTATTCTGTGCTTCTTCAAGAATTTGCTTGCATTGGATTTCCATTTGGTTCAAATGGTCAGTGACAACGGCCATTTTCTCGCGGGCAGCGTTCTGCTCGGATTGAACGTACATAATATTAAATCTTCCAAGATTGATGATATTAGTAAAGAATTTGATTAGATACTTCTCATTGTGATAATTTCCAATACCAAATGGATTGAGATTTAGAGAATTTGTAATATTGTGCAATAATAAACTTTTGTTTAAAAATTCGATACCCTGAACATAAATTTCAGGTATAGGCTCTGATCGTGGGGCGAATTTTGGGAGTTTATAAGAATGTTCCGGATAATCTACTAATTTCTGCACAAAATTGAAAACTAAATCAAGCATCGTCGTAAATTTCTTTTGGTTATCAAAGATTATGTCAGCATTACTGATCCCAAGGCTCTTGCATGTTTCAGTAATGTCTTTCTTCGATAATTTCATGATTTTTAATTTTTAAACGTTCACTTAATTCTGACACGTAAATTTAAATATAACACGTAAATAATTTTTATTAAAAAACTTGATTAAATCAAAAAAATCACAAGAATTCTTTTTTATTATAGAATGTGTTGATGTACATTTCTTGTACGGCACATCTGCATATTGGTCAACTTGAGAATCATCCAAACATTTTTCACCAATGATTAGATCATATTCATGATTCATTCGACTTGAGAATCCTCTGCATATTCGTCAACTTGAGCATCATCAATGAATTTAATATGTTGAATGACAGTTTTGAATGAATCATCATATATATATATATTAAGTAATGTAATGATAATTAAATAGTTTACGACTGAGATATTTCGAAGAAGCAAATTTTTATGAATAAAAACCATGTAAATCTATTCCAAGAACTGTGAAAAGGAGTTTGACAATTTCATGATGACCTTCAATTGAAGCCAACATTAAAGCTGTTCTATTATATTCATTTTTTGCGCTGACATCTATTCCAGGAGCTGTGAGAAGTAGTTTGACAATTTCATGATAATATTTTATTGAAGCCCACATTAAAGCTGTTTTGTTTTAATTGTCTTTTACGTTTACATCTATTCCAGGAACTGTAAGAAGGTGTTTGACAATAACATAGTGATGTATCCTAAAAATGAAACAATACGTGTACAAAGTTCCATATTATAAAAATAAGAATGAAGTGTAGAAAAATTATATTTTGATTCTTATTGAAAAGTTAAATTATTTTCATTATTTGATATAAACAAAATCTATATTTTACATATCAATAAATTCATACAATATCAAATAACAATATTATAATTATATTGAGGACTCAACTTTTGCGAGAAGCCTAGATAGATCGAAGGGCTTGACTTTGAGTTTCTCAGCAATTTGTTTCTGTACATCATTCTTAAGTTCCGTGTAGGCTCTGAGCAACAAAGAGTCCTGCACGTACTTGACCGGCGCATAGTACGACCTGAACATTTCCTGTGATCTTCCAAGTGGAGACTTTTTAATCTTCCGTATTTCATCCTCTAGCTGCCTGAACAAATGCGCATCTGTGTCTGTCCTCAAAGGAATGAATAAGCCAACTTCTCCATCAACAGTTCCATAAACGAGTGACTGATTTTGTAATTCACCTTGTGTGACGGACAGACCAGTTATCGGGCAGCCGATGTGATAAAAGTTGGCCAGCTCAAGCTTGTTTCTTGCTCCAGGGAAGTTTTCGTTCTCAAAAGCATGGCCAACTTCAGACGGATCGACTTCTGCTTCATCGCTTATATCTTCTGGGAGTCTCAAAATGCAGAAAGAGCCGAACTTGTCACCGCAGCAGACAGTCGACCTATCTAAGCCAATTGCGCACAAAGGATGACGCGAAACCATGTCGTCAGCGAAAATCGAAAGAATGTCTTCATCTCGGTCGAATCTCACGAAGTGGAATGACTCCGCTGAGTCACCGACAATAATCCTTGTGCCAAATGACGTGATGAATGTGATGCAGTGAGGGAATGATTTCGAACAGCTCTTCTTAAGTAATTTCATTTTTCCTATTTTCATGACCATCAATGTATCTTGAACACCCATCAGCATGAAATCGCCGAAAGGAGCAACAGCTTGTGGGATGTCTTCGAAATCAGTGGTTTGAACAATCTCAGGGATTCCTTTGCCGACGCTTAACAGAAAAGTAACTCCTCCGTCAGATTTTTTAGGGAAAAATGACAAATTTTTGGCAGCACCGCAAGCAACTAAGCTGTATTTCGGCAAGTAGCATGCAGAGGCAATCATTATGCCATCAGGGAATTCCATAATATTAGACATAGTCATGTCATCGTAGTTTACCAACGCAGCGACAGATTTCCATTGTCCATCGATCATATCACTCATTAAAACGCAAACAAAAGTCGAATCTGATATATGAACAATCTGGCGAGGAGACATCGGCAAGTTCAGTGTCTGGGTATCAATTAAAATGTTTTTGTCTGGCGTGTAAAACAAAACCATTTTGTTTCTTGTGATGCCAATATAACCGTCGTCAATGAAGAAAGGAGCTTTGTATTGGCAGCTAGATACAAATGGCTGAGAAGATAATTGCGTCAAATTGAATCCATTAGATATCCATGGTGTTGCGGCGTTGATCAACAGAGATAATTTGCCGGAAGTGTAAATCGGATTAAAAGAAACAGGCGCATTACCTAAGAACTTCAGTTGCACGTTATCAAGAGTTCCTGTAGTATCATCAAGTGTAGTTCTTGTAAGAAGTCCTTCGTTGTGGCCAATGTGCAATATGTGGCCAACACCTGGAACGAAGGTGAACATCATTGCAGTCACAGGATTTTCCAAGATTTGTCGACTTGAAATCGACCATTGTTCCGTAGATTTGGAAATGTTCACAATGTATATAACAGTCATTCCGTCGCTTTCCGCTGCAACGGCGAGCCACGTCATGAATCTCACGCCTTCTGGTGGCTGCGGGATTGCAATAGCTGTGATATTGCCTGCAATGTCAGGAACTCTGTGATTTGTTATTTCGTTGGGCAAAGCCTTTTCATCTGTCTCAAAAATAGCAATCGTGTTATCTGAAAAAGTAACAGCAATTTGCTGTGGATTCGCTGTTACATTTGTGATGACAGAATCATCACCTCTTGACCAATCGTGCGTTTTTCCTTGCTCGACAACTCTTATTCCTTTCTGGTGAACCTGAGCAATGGATGAGCATCCGAATGCCGGCAAAACGAAAACATCCAATGTTTTTGCGTTTGTGACGAAATAGTTTGACTCAGTGTCTTTTAATTCTCTCGTTTCTTCATAGAACTCAAGAATTCTTGTTGATGTTTCGTTTGAAACGAATATATATGCGTCAAACTCATCGAGAGGATCTCTTTTTATGGATTTAACGAATGACGATCCGCCGCCAATTTCGATTGATTTCAGGATTCTCACAGGCATGCCTTTTCTCGTGACTTTTAGCGATGATCTTTGGCCTGATCCGTGTATTGACAAAATATCTCCTGCTGCGCTTCCACGCGTTGAAGGGACTGTTATCAGTTTTGTGAGCCTCGACATCGTGTTGTGTTCTTCGAAGCAATCCAAATGTGTCAACTCAGCTGATGGAGCAAAAATTTTCTCAATGTAACCTTCTTCGACGTCATCGCAGGCTCCTGTGACGTAGTAGAAATTATTCGTGCATGATTCACCGAACAAGCACAGTGTACCTTGATTGGTGATTGCAATAGATGAAGCGACAGGAACAGTGTCGAAATATTGGCATTGCAACTTATAGTTTGGTTGAATTTTTGTATATAATAAATCACCGAATTGATTCTGCAGCAAAATGAACCAGCCGTTTGCGCTGCAGAAGGCGGCGCTGCAGACGATGATAGAGGTCGAATTTTCTCTGTGTGGAAGCTCAGCTTCGTCTTTCATTGAACCTTCGTTGTTGAAATATTGTATCTTTCCGTGCGAGCAGACAATTACGCCACCTGGATAGGAATAAAGCGGGCCAGGGACACTAACCAGCAATGAGGCTGTTGGCGGCAAAGGAGTCTCATCATCCCTTTTACCGCATCGTGCCAAAAAGTTGATGGTGGTGTCCAATTGGTAAAAAGTCAAAAATTTTGGCTCCGATGATGCGATGAATGGTTTTTCTGGTTCATCTTGGTTCTGTTTAAAGTGGACTTCAATGCAGCAGAATTTTGGAGACTCGTATCCCACATCGAGAGCAACTGTGCTGTAAACGAAAGTTTTGCTTCTCGAGTTTTCGAGCGGAGAAGATAATGTTGGTAAATTTTTGTCGTTTTTAGAAACAGACCATGCTAATTTGAATTTTTCGAGTGCTGAAGAGAAAATTGCACGGCCACAAGGAGAAACAGACAGATAATATCCTGGCTCCACTCTTCGAAGTCCAGTTCTACCGTATGGTAATGAGATAATTGGCTTGAAAGTGCATCCTGTGAGGTCGAATATAACGATATTAGCCGCATCTGACATAACAACTAAATAATCTTTTTCTGATTCTGTAGGAGAAAGTGTTGCTAGGTTAAAAATATGAGAGTACATAGGCTCTGTGACGATTTGCTTCATAATATCTTGTTCCATTTGAATTTGTGCGAAAATTGAAATATATGTTCCGAGACTAACAGCGATTTCGTCGTAGTCCGGATTGGATGTCCCAGTAAACTTGCCAACAGCACAACATTTCACATGCTGTGGAGGCTGAATTACTGAGTGATAAAGACGAATCATTTGTTTCCTATTTTTGCCACGTAAAAAAGTGACGACTTCACTATTTCACTTTTGTGTTATGTAAATCGTCAAAAAGTCAATTTACAAATTTACAAAATTTACAAAATGTCAGATGTCAATAAAATCAATTTACGATTCATTACATGTCAAAAGTCAAATGTCAAATGTCAAAAAACAGTTTGCTAAGAATAAATTGTCAAAAAACAAATTTTAAAAATCTTTTTCGAATTTAATGATAATGAACGTTAAAAGTTCACAAAATTTGAATGAAGCAAAACATTAACATGTTGTAAAATGTCAAAAACATATTTTACAAATGGTCAAATGTCAGATGTCAAAAAATTCGTTTTTTCTCTAAAAAAAAAATAAATGTCGCGGGCAATTGATATCAGAGATTCTATTGAAAATACTAAAGAGATAAAAAAGCTCCCCACACTCCAAAAAAGGTGCGGAACGAGTCTCCCTAAGCAATCTCGAACAATGGATGTCTATCAAATGAAAATGCAGATCGCCGCGATGGAGCTACAGATCAGGCAGTACAAATCTAAGACAGTCAGACTTAACCAAAAAATAAACGACAGTAAGACTGCTGTTAAACGCACTTTAGATAAAAATAACGAATCAAATCAAGTCGTTATTGCATCAAATTCTACATTGGCACAAATACAAGAGAACGTAAATTCATTGGAAAACGCTTTAGATAAAGCAAATTCAGAATTTAACGCGTTAAGAACAAAAGATTCATTTTACGTTTCAAATGAGCTCCAAGAAGAGCTTAAAGTTTATTACTTGGAATCACAAAGATTGCATAAACAGAAAGAATCAATTGAAAAAAGCATAAAAATTATCAATAACGAATTTGAAGTTATCAAGCAGCAGATCGAAAACTTCCAAGTCGATCAAAAGCAAATAAGCTCCTTACAAGATAACATTAATGAAGCCGTGGGAAAGATCAATGCTTACGCTAAATCCGATATCAAATTTAGTACCATTGAAATTCAGAAACAATTACAAGACAATCCTAACTCTGAAAAAGATATTGAGCAGAAGCTGAAAGAAAAAGTTGATAAACTCCAGCAGGATGTTGATAATGAAAATAAAAGACTCGAAAACATTGCAAAGAATGATGAAAGGAACATGCTCGAGCTTCAACAGATAATTGAAGATCAAGTTGCCCAAATCAATGAAGTTCTTGAAATTCTCGCGAAGCAAGAGATAGAAAACGAAGAAATTGAAGAACTACCAAAACAAGAAGAAGAAAAGCCACTAGAAAAGGAAGAAGAACCAATTGAAACGTTCTAATTTTATTATTTGTTATTTAAATAAACTTTTATATTTAAAATCAAATGCTACCCATTTCTAGAACCTATTTTTGGAACTTTACATCATTCATTTTTATATGTTATCGATGATGTTATTTGTTTGAAATTTGATATATTTGCAAAATTTCAAAAATTTAGTTAAAAATCGTGTGAATATCTTGTTAATATTGTGATTTTAAATCTAATTTTTCATGGACGTTTAAAATTTTATGAGTTCGCTCCAAGAATGTCTTTACGAGGCCTTCAGCAGCAGCTCAGGGAATCAGATTTCTAATAATGCACAAAAAATAAAACCGTACATATATAATGCAATGAAAACAATTGAATCTAACAGAACATTAAATCTCGATAATGCTCAAAAAATAGCAAAAATTCAAGAAATCTGCGATAAATATAAAAGTGTCGGTTCTAAAAGGAAAATACCAACAAAACAAACGAATGCATCGAAAGATAATATTGATTCTACGTTATCTCGTCATGATTCCATTTACAACGAAATTATGGAAAGAATACAGCAGTCTATTCTCATGGGTGTTGAAGAATTGGGACTATCAATGAAACTTCCAGATGAAATTCATGATGATATACAATCAAGTGATAATGAAGAAAAAATCAGTAATCACGCTTTATCAAGTGATGATGAAGATCCTGTTCCACGTCCAGCACAAGAAATTAAGAAAATTGAACAAAATGATTTTCTTGAGGAAGAAGAGGATAATGCGTTCATCCCTGTTAAAAAATTGCCTGCATCCATTCAATTCCCAGCTTTGAATAAGAATAATGCAGACGAAGAAGATATTTTCGCTGAAGAAGAATCAGATGATGATGTGTTTGTTGAAGAATCTGCTCCATCCAACATTGTTCGCCGCAAGTAATTTGATGTGTATATTAAATTTTTTGGAAATATTTTAGCATTTTAATGAAAAATATTTTCAGTAATTCACCAACACATGATATAATGACGAGTTGATAGATAATTAAGCTTTGATTTTGAGTTTTCGTATTTGAATTTTTCAAATTCATGAATTTGGCATAGATATTCATGTGTGTTCAATTAAAAATAATTAGTATAGTATGAGTTACATTTGATTAAAGACGGATTCAGATAATATAAATTAGCATATTTAATTATTTTGTGTTTGAGGCTTCGCACTTCGCCAGCAGATAATATACATATAATATAATCGTTCTGCGCTTTAGTTGCGTGTTGATATTGCCCTGAATAAATTCTAACATCACTAACCTTATATTTTGATGCTTTCTATTGGTTCTAACTTCATGGATTATTTGATTGGCCCAAAGATCGGTCAGGGAGCATTCGGAGAGATATATCTTGCCATTGACACGAAAACAGGAATACTTTGGGCAATAAAAACGGAAAATAACGAAGCTAAAAGGAAAACTCTTGAGTTTGAGTACCAAGTATTAGCACAAATACAGTCTTCACCTCATTTTCCACGACTTGGAATATTCGGAAAGTGCAGCGCTTTCTCCTTTTACTCGATGGAAATTCTAGGTCCGTCAATAACAAATATATTGAAGCTCATACATGATAACAGATTTTCATTTTCAACAACTATTCGAACGATCTACCATATGCTGAAATGTATTGAATCATTTCATATCTTTGGATTAGTGCATCGCGATATAAAGCCTGGAAACATCCTCACACGTGAAGGCCATGAACACCCATTGTGTTTAGTTGACTTTGGACTTTCCCACGTGTACGTAGATCCTCAAACAGGAAAAATTCTTCCACCGCGCAAGCATCTCGGTTTTCGTGGTACAAAAGTATATGCCTCGATACATGCTCACAAAGGCGAAGATTTGGGGCGTCGTGACGATTTAATGTCGTGGTTTTATGTTTCTATGGAGTTGCTCACTGGGCATTTGCCGTGGCGTGGAAAAAACGACAAAAGTGAGGTTTTGCGTATCAAAATGCACTATAACGTCCAAGAAGCGATTGGAAATAAAATCCCTGAAATGGTAACAATTTATCAATTGTTATCACGTTTATCATTCTCAGATACGCCAAATTATTCTCAAATTTTCGCACTACTTGATACAGCAATGAAGAGGAACCACATTAAAATGGATGATCCATATGACTGGTCAGATATTTTACATTCGCAGAGACAAAAGACAGCACATGCCTTAGAAAATCTAACAGTTAAATATAAACTCAATTCTGTGAAACCAGTGGCAGATTTGAATGATATTTCAATGAATACTCCACTTCTTCCTCATATCTCAGCATCCGCACCATTTAGTCAACGAGAAGATGATCCTGAATGTTGTTGCTAATATTTTTTTGTTTAGTTATATTTTTTTTTTATGTTTAAAATAGAATTTCTTTTTTATATGATTTTTTATTCACCCAACACCCGACAACTTGTTTAAATTTTAAATAAAGAGATTTATAGAAGCGATTAATCAAAAAATAAAATTAATAATAAAATCGCCGTAAATAATAAAATATATTGAGTTACATATTTGTATTCTAGAATGGAGAAATGCCGCCGAAAGCATCTCTAGAACGGTTCATGCCTGGGCCACGAGCTTGCTGATTGAATCCAGCGTTGCCAAGTGGAGAAGGCTGATTGAAGAGGTTTCTAGCCTGGTTTGGTGGAACGGATGTTGGCTGCTGGCCTGCTCTGAAAATGTTCGTAGAATTGGCTGGTGTAAATCCTGCGCCCATATTCTGAGAGAGCATGCTCTGTAATTCAGCTCTAGCGTTACCAGCTTGTGGTGGCTGTTGAGCCTGTGGTTGAAATGCGTTTGGAGCGATTGGCTTTCCGAAGGCAAATGGATTAACATTGGCAGGAGTGCCAAATTGTGGCTGTGGGGCTGGCTGAGGCACAGAAGGCTGTCCAAAACCTTGCATGAATGGGTTGAAGCCTGGTGTAGAGTTCATCTGACGCTGCTGTTGCTGCGGCATAGTTGGCTGGATCGGCGATGGCTCTGGTGGGCCGAAGAGCATGTCAACGGAGTTGGACTGAGCCATCTGCGGGGCTGGCTGGCTAAGGTTGAACGTGTTTGTAGACTGCGATCTCTGAACGGTCTGAGCTGGTGCAGCTTGAACAGGCTGAGATGAGTTGGATGTTGCAATCTTGGCACGCTTGACCTTGCCACCCTTCTTTAAAACGACGTTCGGGGCCTCGCGAGATTTATCTGCCCATTTTCCGAGCTCGTATTTCAGGCGAATGAATTTTGTGAGACCTTCGAGGTCCTCTGTAGCTGGACGTGGGTAGTCGCTTGGAAGGTTAGCTTCCCAGTACTTATTTGAAACTTCGTTACCGATGCTCTCCATGACTGTAGCTTGTTCGTCGGTCCACGAGTCAAGGTTGACACTGCGAACGAAAGTAATGTGTGTGCCAAGGTTTCTGTGGCGACCACTGCAATTAATGCAGATGAAAATGCCAAGTGTCGAAGATGCCCAAATTGATGAGGTCAACAGCTTGCAGCCGCAATCAGCGCATCTCTGGTTTTCTGGTCTCTGCGCTGCTGCTGCAACGCGCTTCTTCGGATCGGAAGACATTATATTAAACTCTGAAAAAGTCGGTTTTGTAATCATTATCGTCGCATTTTTTTTGGTCCAAAAAAAGTGTAATGGGCAGAATTCGGCATATTTTAATTCTACAATGCTTACACAAAAATATGCATGTTTTTAAATACATTTTTGCTCGTTGTTAATTTTTTTTTGGAAAATTCAACCAAAAAAAAGGGGGGAAACTCCACTTTTTGGGAAAATTTTAAAGGTGACATGATAAAAACGCCTCCTGCAGCTTAATCTAACGTTCCAAACTCCTAGATGCTAATACATTAATATAGAGCAGGAGATGCAGAATAATTTTGCCGTAGAGTGTTTT
>MRSU01008689.1:0-12079 GCA_008369845.1 Trichomonas gallinae
AGGCCCCTTATGAGCCATATAACACATGGTGCAACTTTCAGCCAAAAATTAAGTGTAGATTTTATATATTGTACCTTTGACAATATATAGTCTCACGAAAAAAAATTGAGTTTGTTCATGATAATGGTTATTTTTCATTCATAATGAACTAGTAGGATATAGATATGACAAAAAAATTACCAGTCAATGGCGATTTATAGATACGCGACATAAATTGTTCATAAAAATAGACATTTATCACTTATAGTGAACCAGAAAGGCATCAACAGGTCAAAAAACTGCAGCCAATGACTATATATTGTTTCACAAACAACAATAAAAAAAAAAAATTCTTGATGAAAAAATAAAAAGTGACCATTCGAAAAGTGACTTCATAAAAGTGACAAATGCAGGACTTTATTGCAGAAAAATGGTGGACGATGACAATCCATGCCGGAAAACCGGAGAGGCCGCCAGTTCCAAAGGGCAGCAAGTTCATTCTCACACAAATCCAGGCCGCTGATGACAAAGTAGATAAAATTGTTGTTGAAATGCTTACAGAAACAATCAGAATGGACAAGATTGACGATGAGACAGACACAACAGTTACAGATGTCGCTGATGCTTTTATTGCGGTTATTTATCCAAAGAAGAAATCATCAGTCAAGACAAATCTTCCTTTCAGCGAGGTCAATGACGTTCTTTTCGGCTGCGACTGTGGCGAAGTCATTCTTTCTGGCGTTTATAACGATACAGAGATGAATGATGAAATGGCTGAAATGGAGGAAGAAGCTGCAGAGCAGGAATAAATCAATACATCATTTGTTAATACAAGAATATAATGAATTTTATAAACAATCAAATTTATAGATTATTTTTTATTTTTTGTCTATTTTTGATTAATTTAATAATCATGGTAATTAAGTAGACAGCAAATATATTATATATCAAACACTTTAAAGTATATTTTTGAAAATGAATAAATTATTTCACTTCTGTGATAAAAGAGGCCAAACCAATTGCGAACATACAAAGTGGGTCAATTGGAAAACCGGCCTGAAGTTCTATAACATCTCTATCGATCTTTCTGATCCAGAAAAGATCCGGATCCGACTTTTTCTCGAATAAAACTGCGTTTTTAACTGATGTAATGTGGAACCTGCCCTTAAAATCAAAGTCTATGGTGCCATTATTAGTCTCTGTTGGTTGCCTGCTGTATAATCTTGATGGCGCATCTTCTTTTGGTGCGAAGAAAGACAATGTCAGTCTTCTTGCCGCTTCTTTAGGTTCTTTAGGATAGAATCTGATAGAAAGAACCTCTTCACCTGTTTTTGATTCAAGTCTTAGAGCAAAATCTGAAGTTTTGTTTCCAACTGAGACATATGCGTCACCATTGGCATTTTTGTCGGCTGGGATTTGTCCTTTGTATATTGTGACAACTTCTGAGCCTTTCTTGTAAGTGGCAGACAAGATATGTTCAGTTGTCTGATAAAGTAAGAAAGTGTAGCTCATTCCTAGGAGTGACGTCTTCTTTTCCCTTGATATCCTATAAATTGGCTGCTCTTTCGTTTTGACTTCCACTGGAATTGCAAATTTCGAGAAATTACCAGTTGGCTGATCTTTATGCGGCTGCTCAGCTTTGTTTTCTGGCTTCTTTTCGGGCTGTGGCTTCGGTTCTTCCTTTGCTTTCGGCTCTTTCTTAATAACTGGGTCTGTTGGTTCATCAGTGGCATTTTCGGACGATGAAGAGTCAATTTTAACAAATTTATTCTGGTCTTTTGGTGACCTAGTTCTTTCGGCCTTTTGTTGTTCTGGTTTTGGAGTTTTGGAACGTTTAATCTCTAATTCTTGCGGCTGAGAGTCTGAAATCTGCTTTGCCTCTTCTTCTTCTGGTGGATTTGCGTTTTCTTGGGGCTCATCAGAGCTATCTACATCATGCATTGTAATAATTTCTTTTTTGCGTGTTCTTCTTCTATTTTGTTGCTGTGGAGGTGGATTTTCTAGCACTTGAGGTTGCACTTCGACAACTTTTTTCTCTACTTTCGTAATATCTTGTTTCTGGCGCCTTGTTCGATTTTGATGTGGCTGTTCTTGAAGATATTTTGGCTTCACTTTCTCATCAGGAACATTAAATTTCGGTTTAAAAGGCACTGTATTCTTGAATAAGTCGACATCGTCGTCATCACTTTCCGAGAAGTCGACATTAAACAAAGACATGTGATAAAAATGAAATTACGCATAAAATTTGCTGCATTGGATGTCTTCACCCCAAATATTGGTAAATCAGCGCATTTTCTTTAGGCGAATTCTGTCTAATTTAGTCATTTTTATATATAATGCGATAAAACAACTAAACTAATCACTACACACCATATTTTTTTCATGTTTTTGCTCAAATTTCAGTTTTATAAATTTGAAAATTTAAATTCTTCTTATTTCGCTATTATCACAATGAAATTAAACATTAATACTTCTAATAATATTATATCTCGAGAGAAATTCTTAATATAACCATTTTTATTTTGAGAAATTTACATTCTTTTTATTTCATTCTTGTCACACTGAAAATAAACTTTATAACTTCCAAAAATATTATATCTCGAGAGGATTTTTTAATATAACCATTTTTAATTTTTTCAATCATATTGATAGAAATTGAAGTTATTCTCTTTTAAATTCCTCCTATGTTTTCGTGCACACAAATATTTTACTAATGAGTCTTGAATTTCATTATATTTAGTTCAATTTTCATATTTTATAGCAATGAAAGTCATTTCAGATATAGAACTGTGTATTTATTCTGAAGTAGTGAATATATTAAGCTAATGTAGTTGTAATTTTAAAATTATTACAATTTCAAATTAATAGATTTGTATTTTTTTCCAATGTATTTAAAAATGAGATTGGGACGAGGATTAAAAAGTGTGTAGTGAAGTAATCGGTTAAAATATAGACAATTTTAGTATATAGAACTCTAACTAAGGAATTTATTTAGCAAGAACATGGGAAGCAGCGATGAAGCGCTCATTGAGGTATGGTGATCCGCCTTTTTCTAAATCGTTGAGACTTAACATTCTATTAAGGTGATCTTTGATAGATTTGAGGTCTGGCTTATCTTTCTGATCGAAACCAAGGATCTCCTTAGCTTCGTATGGCATCATTCTTGTTTGGAACGGAATTCCGAAAACTGCACCAGCAAATTGCTGGAAAACGTTTCCATTTGGAGCATTTGTGGCTGCAGCATGCTTGAAACTGTTGATGAATGTAGTGCAAATGACTTTTGTCGATGAAAAGACAAGACCACAAAACTCTAAAACAACCATGAAAATAATTTGATTTACATATCGTCCTGATTTTTTTCATTTGAACAACTTTAAAAAATTATATCATATTTAGATAGATTATGACTTATTCTATCATATTATCATCAAAATTATTCATTTTATTGCACATTTTTATTTTCTACTTCAAAAATATGATTTCTAGACTTCGTGCAATTAATATATTAAATATTATAGAAAATTATCAATATTTTCACTATCTATATAGCTCAATATTATCAATTATTATCATCAAATTATTTTCATTAAATATAGACATTATGAAGTCCAGTATATGCATAAAAGGTATTCTCTTAATAGTGTAGCAGTCTTTCTGCTTCAATAAAAAATATTTTTAATTTATAATTTGTAATATGTTAATATATTATTACTCTTGTTGAGTAGAATGAGTTATTTGAATATCAATATTAACTTGAGTTTTTTCAATTTCATATCAAAGATAAGATCTTATAATCATGATAATTAGACTAATTTCCTCAATATTATAATAAAAATTAGCGATATGTTCGGTTTCCACTAAAATATTATTGATGAAAAAATATATTCGAAATGAAGTGATGTAAATCTTATTAACAATCGCAACAAGTTAATACTTATTCATTTTTATAATCACACACAATTAAGAATGAAAATTAAAAAATTAGAATTACAACCATCTATATTCTTGGCTTAAATCCATGACTTCTTGCTCCTGAGCAGCGAGTTTTTCATTGTATTCGTTGACATGCATCGTCAAAATGTTGAGTTCCTCGACCAAAACATCTAATGTAATTTCTCCAAGATTCAAGTGCTCAGGAGGAATGGTAATAGTTGTATCTTTTGGGAAGATAATATTTGGCGACTTTGGAGGCTTCGGTGTTGGCCAGAAAATGACAACACCATTAATATCTGCTGTAGCGAAGTGTTTGCCTGTATGAGACCACGCACAATAGATAATTGGGCTCTCATGGCCTTGACATGTGAATAAGACGTTGTTTCTCTGCACATCATAAATTATTTCATCTCTTTGACGTGCAGTGCAAAGAATCAAAGGTTTCGTTGGATGGAGCTTAGCCATGTATGGGGCGGCCTTGAATGGATGTGCTATGACATTTTCAGGGTTCCTGATGTCGAAGAGGCCGAGATGTCCTCTTTCTGTTAAAACAAGGAAAGCGCGGCCAGTTGCATCTATATCAATGCTCTTTATAGGATCTCTATGTGTCTGAGACATGTGGAAATCCCATACTGGGCCTTTTTCTGGCTCCGTGAAGTCCCACAACAAAATTGTTCCCGAAGCATCACCGGAAATGGCTATTTTTCCTCTCTGATCGAATGAACAGGCTGTAACTTGGCTTGAATGCGCTGTGAATGATGTGATGAATTTGAGATTTTGATCCCATAATTTAATAATTTTGTCGTTAGATGCAGTCATAACGCAACCAGTTTGATAGTGAATATCCATATCGTTAATTTGGGCTGTATGACCTTGATAAATTGCGATAGGATCAGCATTGTGCGTTTTCCATAATGCAACTTTGCCTTCAAAAGATGTACCAATGATAGAATCACCAGCTGCTGATACAACACCTCTACTTGGTGAAAATCCTTTAGCTTGGAAGGCAAATGGTCTTTTATCGCGATCTAATGAATACATCAGCAAGCCTGAAGCTCTAGATGCAACAAGTAACTTCTTCTGTGTCGGATGAAAGTAAAGAGATGTGATATCTTTTGATGGAACTTGAAAATACTTTTGTTTAAGCGTCATCTATCTAATGTACGTTTAATTATTTGATTTCTGACAATAAATCATTTTTGACAAATAAAACGCATTTACATGTCATAATATAATGTAAAGCATCAAAAACTTATATTGACTTATTTTTGACAAATAAATTAAGTTTATTCGTCATAATATAATGTAAAGTGTCAAGAATCGTGGGCCGACAAAATATTCAATTTCTGACAATAAATCATATTTTGCCAAATAAAATTATGTAAAGTGTCAGAAATCGTGTGACGATTAATTTATTCGTTATATGAGCAAGCAACCCGCGAAACTCAAGCCCAGCGAAATGACAAAGGGCGAGCTCAAGCAGGAAGCAGCTAAAGAGAAAGCAGAAAGTTCCAAAGATGTCAAAAAGGACAAACCACGCGTTTTAACTAAACTTAGAAATGATATTTCGTTAAATCAAGATTATATTAACGTTCAGAATCTCGAAAAGTCTACTATTCAAAGAATTGAAAACGAAATTAAAGAAGCAGCAAACTCAAACCGTACAACTAACAGTTTAATTTTGAACTCAATCATTGAATTAAAGAAAAATCTTAAAAATATTAAGACAGAAATCAAGAGTGTTGAACAATCAATAGAAAATGCTAAGAAAGAACACGAAAAAACTACAACAGAGTTAACAAACGATTTTAATCAGAAGAAAGAAGTTATATTGAAAGAAACTAAAGAAGTAGAAGATCAGCTGAATCATTATGCAGAGTGGCAGCGTCAAGCAGATTCATTCAAAACACATTTATCAGAACTTAAGTCAAAAATTCACCAAAATCGTGTAAATTGCAGTGAAAATGTTGCCTACTACAGACGTGTTTCTCAAGTTAAGATCGAAAAACATCGTGTCGACTTAGCAGAAGCTATCAGAAAAGCACGCGCTGAATCATTAAGATTAAGATCTGATGATATCAGTCCGCAATCCACAACATTCCTTACTCAATCAGAACAACAGGTCCAGAACTTAGCTCAGCAGCTCGAGTCAAGCCAGCATCTCGCTGAAGTTAACGAAACGATTGAAGAAGATAACATGAGTATGCAGCAAGAAATCTCAAGATTGCAGAAGAAAACAGACAGACTTCGCGACCAGGAAGAAAAGCAGCTAAATGTAATTGCAAAACTCAAAGCTATTAAAAAAGAATTTCAAGATAAGGAGAAGCAAGAAGAGCAAGAGAAGATCCGCCGCGAGCAGGAGAAGAAAATGGAACAGCAGAGGATAGAGGCAGCAGAGGAGGCGAGAAAGAAGATACCTCCAAAACCGGAATTCAAGATTTCGCAAGAACAAGAGAGCTTCTTAACATTCTTGAACGAATGCGCAACAACAGTTCGCTCAGTCTTAAAACAGCTGCTGGGTGGATCAGAGAAAATTGTTGTTACAGCCAAGGACGACCGCTTTGAGGCACCAAAGCTCACAGCAATGATTAATGAAATTAAAGAAATGACGAAAAAGCTGGATTCAGCTCCAAAGACAGAATTCAAGGAGAAGAGACCAATTTTAACACCCGCTGCTGCATATTTCGCCTTCTCCGCGCCGTTCGATGACGCAGACGATTATATTAAATCAGAGAACTGGTCGTTTTCCAAATACGAACCAATCAAACAACAGACTGTCAAGAAATCTCAACCAAAGATTGTTAGAATTAAGACCGGTACTAAGACTCCAATTTAATTCTCTTATTAATTTATTTGTTATTTGTTAAATAAATGTATATTTAGAAACTATGCCCCTGTCGGATCTAAACACACTTGATAGACGGAATAATCACTACGATCGATTACAAACTTAAAATTAATTACTAATAAAGCTTTGATGTCGAAGTATGCAAAGCTCTGTCAAGTGAAGAACTCGTATATTAAGAGGAAAAGTCATTACGAAGATTATCAAATTAAGGTAATATAATTTACTCAACTGGGTATAATCTGCCCTATAATCAAACAGTAGGGAGGCGAACGCTTTGCATTATTATCCAAAAGTCAAAAATGGCTGATTCTTTTTCGAACAATTTTCGATTTGAATATGAATCATTATTATTTCCTGGTTTAATAGCTTTTGGATTGATGAAGATATTTCCATTAATATAAGGTTTTAACTATTCATTGAATATGTAGGGAAAATTTAATAAACATTGTTTATGGTGTTTTACTCTCAGATATGTAATATATAGCTACAAAACTATCTAAATACATGCGAATAATCACTATAACCGATTAATTTCATTAAATTACGGAATTGGGAAATGTCAGAAATAAAAACAAGTAGAAATATAAGCAGCCGCATTAAAGAGAAATAAATTGGATAAATAACTAACGTAAGTGCATGATATTTTTAGAATAAAAAACAATTAAGCTAATAACATCAATTTAACAAACTAGTGCCTACACGGCATGACTATATTTGTTATTTATGGTGACAGTGAGATGAAATCCCCAAGTCACTAATATCGAATCTAAATATTCATGATAATTAAACACGTCTTGACATGTCAATATCATTCTCATCAATAGGAGACAACGGAATGCGAGGAATGTGAGCAGCAGAGCTTGAGCTTGGGCTGCTGGACCAGAAATTTGGTAAAGGAGTGTTGGAAGGAGCTTCTGGTTGATCATATGTTGAAAATGAGAACTTAGAGACTGGATTGTGATGGTTGTCTCTGTTCTGATACGTAGAAGCGAATTTTCTATATGCCTTAGACTTGCTCTCGATTCTTAAGAGCTGAATATCCCTTATCTTTGCCGACTCGATTTTCATGTTCTCGTCGAAGGCAATCTGAATTTTATCTGTGTAAGATTCAAACTGAGAATTCATGCGCCATGTTCCTTCTCCCTGTGATCTATCTGTTGCAACAATGTTATCACCTTCACCAATTGAGTAATGCTGGAAGGATTTTTCCTTTCTTAAGAGTAATCCCTTGTAGAGAAAGTTTTTCTCGTGATTCGGGAACAGCTTATTGAGTGATGATATTGGGAGGGTGGGGCAGAGCTTGACCTGCTTGATGCAGACATTGGGTACGCATATATACACGATCATCTTTGATTAATATCTGAATTTTAAATCACCGCATTGAATATTTTATTAGAACATTCAAAATTTTGAAGTTTTAAAAGGAAATAACGTGATGAAATCAAAAGTTTCCTGCTAATTAAAATTTCACGCAACCTACTATTCTTTAGTAGTCATTTTAATCAAAGATAATTTTTTACGTTTTATGTTAATTTTGACTGTAATCTACATAGCATAAGGATCAAGATTATCGCGAAATTAATCTCAAACAACTTTTCTAAGAACGTTGCAAAGCTCAAAATATTAACTCGAAGAAAATAAAGTGATATACAGCAAGCACGCTAAAGAATATGCCAGTATCCAAAGAGTTTCAACGAAAACTCTGACTCTAATTAATTTTTTCCACAAAATTAATAATTTTAATATTGAATTGAAAAGGTTTGCACTCAATTTTGAGATTAACGAATTTTCTATAGTTGAACGTCATTGCTGTAAACAAATAATACTATAATTTTTCAAAAATAAATTTTTTAAATCAGGGTCTAATTTTAAAAAGCAGGGAGTGCATCAATTTTTTTTTCATAAAATAAATCGATTATAAGTATGCATGTAGATATTACTTGGTCAATTCCTGGCAAATTGACAACAAAAAGTGAGTTAATTTCAAATAGATAAGTGAGTTAAATAAATCTTTGAATCGACAATGTTTCAGATTCATGTTGATGTTAGTATACTATTGTCGGATTTTTGAGAAAATCTGTTTTGTTTGTTGAGTTTTTTGTTAAATATAAATGTTTGCTCTTTATCTTTGAAATATGTATTTGCTTTATCAAATATAGCTTGAATTTTCAGTTAATAAGCCAAAAAACGCTTAGTCGTAATAAATCCTTATTAAAATCCATGAGTTCAACGACAACGATTTTCAAATATTGCATTGTTCACATGCAGAAACCCATCCTTTGGTGCATAGCGAAGTTTTGTAAGACTTGCAACGGCAGCAAATTTTGGATCTACCGGAAAACTGGCAAGCAAGATGAAAAACAGTTATGATACATAATAACAAATAGAAATATTTAATACATATATTAATTAATTGGAATTCTGTATAACACATTGCGAAATAACGTTGAGACTTGAGTCGACCTTCGTCAAAAGCTTGAAAGCTGGCTGTGCTGCATCGAGTAACAATGAATCAACAATTTTTGTATGATCAACGTCATTTCTTGATTTCACAGGGCTGAAAGATGTCTTAGAAATGTCGCATCTGTTGAAGAAACTTTGTGCCAGGGCCTTAACCTTCTCATCATCACACTTATATCTGACGCATGGCGATAATTTGGCACACACAACAAATAATTTTAAGCAATCACGCTTCATTTGGTACTTTTTATCGTCATCTAATTCTTCATCATCGCCATCTATTGTCTTTTGGGCGTTTTCAAGAACTTGGAAAAATTTAGCAAAATCTGTTGAAACGGTAATATCTATAACGGAGTCCCACACAGCTTTTAAGTCAGCTGGCTGGAGAGTTCTGAACAGGTTGTTCGCATCTGCAGCCATAACATTGACTGCATTTGATAATGCGACGATAGCATCGCTTGATTCAAGTAATACTGAGTTTGCTGGTGAAGGGAAGTCAGACAAAATGCATGAAACAAGTGCAGCAAACATTTCTTGAGTAGAAAGAGAAGATTCTAATCTTGCTTGCAAAATTAAAGCTGCGAACATCTGTAGCGTGTCAGCTGCCTGTTTAGTGAGTTTAATTTCTTTGAGGAAGTTAAACAAGCACGCATTCGAAACAGAAAATGAATCAAAAATTCTAAATCTCGAGAAAATTTTGAAAACGAGTTGATATGAATTCGCAAGCGAGAGAGACTCAGTCTGGTAAGAATACTTCAAGAAGTTTTCTCCCAAGTCAATGGAATTCGCTGCTGTCGCCAAAGCAGCCTTCGAAGTGTCGATGACATCTCCAAGGCTTATGTCGCTCTTCTGGTTGACGTGGATCAGTGTTCCTATGACAGCTGCATATGTCTGGAGGTTGTCAAGGTCTCCGTTGACACCCAGGACGCCGATATCTTCGCCATTCTCGTTTTTAACAGGAGTAAACTTGACTCCTTCGCATTCCGCCTGATTTTTAATCGCTTCTATTTCGTTTTGCGAATTTCCTTGTTCACCAGCTTCAGCAAGTTTCACCCAGCCGTTGTTGTTGGCGTAAACGACGACGCGCTTGGTATCTATGGATTTCGCGATATTTGATACGACATCTTTGATAGAATCGCCACGAGCTATTGACTCTGAGATCTCGTTCATTAGCTCTATCCTTTGGCATTGAGAAAGTGAAGAAGCGACAAAACTTGAAAAATATCCAAGTAATTGTGAATCATTTGCGTCAAAGTTCGCGTTTCCGCGCTTCGAATACAAGGCGATGTAACCTATGACAGTTTTTTGAGGCGTTCTGATTGGTGACGACATTAAATCTCTTGGCTCTTGATTATTTGCTGAATCCGTCTGTGGATTGTATCCTTTCAGTTTGGATGGGTTCTGGGCAATTAATGGCTCGCTTAATGATAAACTTTGCGAAATTAATCCGCTTGTTGGCGCATTTTCGTTTTCTGAGAAGACAACGAACTTAACGAACTCGCAATCGAAAATTCCTGGAAATTGCTCGTTAACAATTCGCTGTATTTCGTTTACATTTAATGTGCAAGCAACCAAAGAGAAAACATTGAGTAAATCGCCTATCTTTGATGCCAATGCCTTCTGCTGGCTTTCGTTTCCGAAACCTGTAATGAATTTAACCAAAAAAGGCATCAAACTTCTAAATTGAGCTTCTTCGCTTGAATTAAACATTTCTCCACGTCTACTGAGTACTCCAACCCAAACTTCTCGTCTATTTATCTCTAATGTACATGTTAGTTTGTTTTCTTCTGCCGAATTTTCGATTCCATTCATTAAAATTGCTTTTGCAATATTCGGATCTTCTTCAACCATTTCCATGTCGCCTATTTCTGGATTGTATATGGTATAAATACTTTTAACTGAATCAACTCGCCATATTTGAGCTTTGGCGACATCGAAGTGCTTTTGAATTAGAGTGAGCGGATTTAAAGTAGCTGGAGATTCCTTAAAGAGTTGAAGCGCAATTGGAGTAAGCATAGAAACAGAAAACAACGCGTTACCGTAAATTGAAAATTTATGCATTAACAATTGTGCTGTTTCCATATCAGTATCATTGAAACCACCACTATTACTACGTCTAACAACCTGAACAACAGCTCTATTCGCAAGAGGGAAGAAAAATAACGGTGAATTTACAGGAGTAACGCGCGAATCAATTGCAAATCCTTTAGGTGCTTGTGTAGGATCCTTAATTTGTATGATACTCTGTGTTTTATGCACAAATCCTGGTAAACTATTTGAATAATTCGAAACGAATTTGTTTGAAGGCGAGTATAAGTACTGATTCTCTTGGTAATCTATCCATAGTATGCAGTTGTCTCCACGAAACATGACCTTTAGGATCGGTTCGAAGACTTCGTGCAAAGGATGATCCAAAGCTTTTTCCATTAACTGATCGAAAAGGTCTTCATTCGCAATTCTACGCTGGTTTATGTTGAGTGCTTCTCTTGCTTCGACGAGAGGATTTGTTGTATCGAATTTTGCTGTTTGTAGTGTTTGCTTCGCTTTCAACGAAGTGGACAGATTCATCAATCCACTGTTTGGCTTGATAATTTTCCTGTTATGTGGTGAAATTAGTCCGGTTTGGTGTTTTTCTTGACCAAACTCGGGTTGATTCATTTTTAGTATAACACGTTATTTTCATTCTTGTCAAATAAACTTTTACACGACAAATATCAAAATTTACATAATAAAAACATTACATTAAATGTTTTACTTGACAAATTTTCCATTTAGATTTGATAAAGGTTGTCCGGCAGAAAAATACAACTAAAAATTCTGTAAATTAATAATATAGAATGAGCACATAGTGACCATTAA
>MRSU01008690.1:0-10715 GCA_008369845.1 Trichomonas gallinae
ACCAATTTATTTGTTTTATAAATAATTGAGATAAACCACAAAATTTGAAAACAATTTTGACAGAATAAAAATAACGATATTGAAATCTGAGTTTATTTAATTAAATAGTTTCATGCTTCCTTGGCTCGTTTCTCTTTCTTTCGAAGTGAATTATATAGATCTTTGGAGAGACTTAGATAAAAATGCACCAGGACAAATTGATTACTGCATGAATTTAGGACCGAACAACTTTTTATCCTTGACCAACAATCAAAATTCACCTGGCAGTGGAACTAGAGCCTATTTTAGGATATATGATTCCGATGGGGTACTCCCTAAGCCATGGCACCAACTTACATCTAGCAATAGGATTTTTAATCAAGTAGTTGGTAAAAAAATTTGGGAGAATGTAACTGAAGGTTGGAGAATTGAATTTGATACACATAAAATTTCAGATAATGGTGCTTTGGAGCCTCATTATTACATTACCAATAACGATCAACAAGATTTTAGGTTCGATCTTTTCATTTACACCCCTATCAATTTCGGTAGCAAAGGAATGAAAGCTGAATTGAAATTGATCGAAAATGGCGATGTCGTGCATTTAGATGGTGGTGATAGGAACATGTATTTCCATATAAAGAAGACTTCATGGGCAATGCATAACCAAGCCTATGACTATTTTGGCGATGTTGATAAAATATACATGGGACCTACTATAAATGATGATGAATTATTAATCAAAACACAGGAAAAAGATGCTAACTATACACCACCTAATGGTGAAGAAACCGCTCTAGGATTCACATGGTATAAGCACCTTCTAAAAAGTGGAGATACAAACAGATTTGGTTTCAAGATACATCCAACAGCCGATTTCGAACGCTTACCACTCATTAAGGATGTTACACCATTACATGAAGCTTACCCAGATCCATATAACGTAACATTCAATGTTACAAGCTTTAACAATAAAACAGTCAGGGTTGGTTGGTCGAGAATTCAATATAGGGAAAAAACATGGTGCAAAGAAACATTCACCCCTCGCAATGCAATAACAGGATCAATAAACTGCTCAATTCCTTTTGGAGACTCGAATGTTTCCAAATTTTATGCCGTTGCAGAGGAAATAGACGATAATGGTCATAAATTATTGAGAGGATGGGAAATGTTCAGCCCAATAACGCGTCACAAATTTGGTTCATTAAGGCCGGTATTAAATTTGAATACAGAACCTAAGGAAAGCTATGACGCTACAGATAACTTTATTTATATTGACGGATATGTTGATGACGAGAACTTTGTTCAATTTTATTATCAATATGATGGTTATAATATAACAAAAGGTGAGCAGCTTTCCACAGCCGCAGAGTTTCAGCAACTGCATTTCCAAACATCTATTCCAATTCCAAGTACTCTTCCACTAGGCAGAAATCACACAATTAAAATATGGGTAGAAGATGACCAGGGCCTGCTAAGTAAAGTTTATAATAAATCTTTCAAATACGGGGATGCAGGCAAACCATTTACAAGGAATGTTTACCTCTCTGACGAAAGACTTATACAAAATTCAGAAACAATACAAATTGTTGTTTACGGCGATGGAGTATATACAGCTGATAAGAAAACAGCTAAAGTGTATCTTCAAGTTGATAATGCAGAACCGAAAGAAATAGCAACTTTCACATCATCTAATTATCCAGAACCTTTTGCTGGCATTTATACTTTTACACCAGGATCAGCTGCACATCACACTTTCAAAGTTTTTGCTAGAGAAGAAGATGATACAACAAGCAATCCTGAAAAATTTGCTACCACAACCCTAATCGTCTGGGATCCAAATGCTTCTCAACCATCTATTAATATTGGCAAGTTTGTTGATAAATCAAGTGCAATTGGTTCACCTGCCAAAGCATTGTTCAACCTCCACTACATTGATATAATTAATGAACAGGAATGGAATATGACATATAATGATGAAGGTTTCTACTGTAAATTCAGAACATTCAATGACTCTTTTACAACATCTCCTATTAACGAATACAACCTCGTACATACGCCAAATGGAATTACCACGGCAGATGACTTTATAATCCGTTTTAGTATTGCCACAGATCCAGGTACCAATTTCACACTTGCAAAATTCAATGTCAAGAATAATAGATATTTCGAAAGGAAATTCCAGTTGTCGGTTTTATCTGATTCAGAATTAGCCGACTCAGAAGATACAATTACATATGATCGAACTTCAGGAAAAATTGTTGTTAATTCTACCAAACAATACCTAAGTTACACTGTTTTCACACATGGATTCAATGGTTCACCGACTCCTAATAATATTTTTGTTCAACCATCAGGTAGAAGTCAGGACGGCAGTATCAATCCTGAAGGATTCTGGAAAAATTATCAACAAAATAAACCAACTGCCTATGGTATGTCGTGGACAGAAACAGTTATTCCAGGCAAAGGTTCACTCGAATACACAATTACATTTGCTGCTTTCGGAAATGTCAAGAGTCCAACCAGGCTTGTTGATAAAACAGAATGGAAGGATACATATAAATCTGATAGTACAGCCGATAAAATCAAAATAATATTTGAAGACTATGATGGCAACGAAAACATTACTCTGAAAGTTACTGAAAATGGAGGCATGGAACAGAGTTACCCTTGGACGGTTTCAGATCCTTTCAATCCAACTATGAATTTCACTAACGCTCGTGAATCAGTTTATACAGTATCAGTTCAAGCTTTTGATAAAGATCCAATGACAAGATACCCATCCAATAAGATTGAGAAAACCATCTACTTGAAAGAAAAACCTCAATTATCTCTCACTGAACCAACCAAGGAGTTTTATTCCAATCGTGATGATTATGTAATCGAAGGAAATATTACAGGACCAGTAACATTAAAAGAAGCAGATATTTGTTATAGACACTATTTACATCGCCCAGATGATAAATGGTCTCCAAGTGCTGAAAGGTGTACCATGAAAGGAACTAAGGTTGGCACGCCATTCTCTATGAGAATTAAAATGGATGATATCTGGCCCTTATCTGATGATAAATGGAAGATCCAGATCTATGCCAAAGATGGTGAACTTAAGTCCATCGATCAGAATTTCACTTTCAATTTGAATCCATATAATCCACCTACTCTTAAGAAGGCCGGCCTTTCTAAGAAGGCTGCACGCATTGGTGAACGTCTTCTTGGCTATGTCCTTGTCAACGATAAAGAAAATGACAAGCTTGACATTTTTGTTTCAATCGATAATAAAGATAAATCAGCATTCACAAAGAGTGAGTACAATATTCCTAAAAATCCAAATGCTGGCAAAGATGCACCATTTGCATTTTACTGGACCATTCCACTAGAAACCTCAACAGGAGTCCATCAAATTTACTTCTTAGTTAAGGATTCAGAAGGTATCGAATCTGAAGTGTACGGACCAAAGGCATTAGTAATCACGGCTTAATAAACGTTTAATATTTTTAGTCAATATATGGGATCAAAATTTTGAGTTTCTCTCAAAAAATAAATAAAGCGCGATCCCATTTTTTGCAATTTTTAAGTTTTTAGATTCATCGATGCGTGTAAAAATTCCCAAACTTGAATGACAACTAGATTGAGGCATAAGGCAGGTTCCTATATTATAAAAATAAAAAAAAACTGATATCAGGAAAACATGTTTACAATAAAATAAAAAAAGTTATATATATTTTCTACTGAGAACATCGACTATTGGACATGAAAATAAACTTCGTTTCAAAAGCCCTTCTCAACTAAATTTTTTTTTGCCGTTGACATCTGCAAAAAGACTTGCCTCGGGTTTAACGAAACTTATACAGTGTCAAGCATGGATGATCAGCATGCAAATATTCCAATTCCACTTGGCACAAATCGCACAATAGATATTTGGGAAGAAGATGACCAAGGTTTATCAAACAAAGTAGTCCCGGGAAAAACCTGTCAACAGAGGCAAAAGAGTTATTTTTTCGAAAAATAGCATAGTATGTTTCCTTATGTCCATAGGGGTCTCCTATATGAATATGATGCGAAATTAGATTCGAATTTCGAGATTTTTAAAACATTATGAAAAAAATTAGATTTAAACTCAAAATTAAATATAGGTATATTGCTTTCATTTTCAATTATATAATACATCCCCTAGTGTACATATTGTATACAAAGTTCTAGCTTTTAATATTGACTCTTTTGCCTCTGTTGACAAATTTTTTCCCTGAATATATTATAAAACCTTTATATATGGAAAAGCAAGTAAATCATTTGTAAGGAATGCTTACATCTCTGATGAAAGACTCATACAAAATTCAGACGAAATACGACTCGTTGAATTCGGCGCAAGAATATATACAGCTGATAAGAAACGACGAAAGTGTACTTTCAAGTTGGTGATGGTATAGTTAAAGAATTAGCAAATTTCAATTCTACAAATTACACTGGACCTTTTGCAGGCTTTTATAACTTTACACCAGGAAACGCTGCACACCATACTGTCAAAGATTATGCTAAAGAGGAAATCGATGCTTCAATGCCAATCTCAGATAAGTATGCGACTGCAATACTTATTGTCTGGGATCTAAATGCCCCTCAACCACCGATGAATTTTGGCAAGTTTGTAGATAGGTCAGCTGACATCAAATCATCAGATCGTACATTGTTCAACCTCCACTTAATTGATTTTAATGATATGGAATGGAATATGACAAAGAATGATGAAGATTTCCACTGTAAATACAGAACTTACAATTCCACTTTTAGCAATAGTCATATTGGCGAATAGGATCTCCCGTATAACCCGAGTAACCAATAAAGATAACTTTGAAATTAAATTTGAAGTTATCACTGATCCGACCACCAATATAACACTCGCGAGAGGAAATTCAGCTTGTCAGTTGTTGCCAATTCGGAATTAGGCCTCGTTGATGACGAAAACATTAAATATGATCCATTTCATGGAAAGATTGTTGTTAACAATACTAACTCAAATAATCCGTACGCAAGCTACACAGTTTTCACATCTGAATTCGACAATTCCCCAGCACCAAATATGGTTTTAGCTGTTCCAGCATATAAAAATGGCGATCGTAGTTTCAGTTTTCCTGTTTATTGGCAGAATACTCAAACAGATCAAGCAACAGTCTACGGTATGTCGTGGACCGACACAGTGATTCCGGACAAAGGTTACCTCGTCTATACAATCCACCTATGCTTAAGAGGACTGATCTTTCTAAGAAGGTTGCTCATCAGGGTGAATACATGCTTGGTTTTGTCGTTGTCAACAATAAAGAAATTGGCATTCAATTGATAATAAAAGTAAAACATCATTCCCCGAAAAATGCGCATATTCTGTTGTTAGAAATCCAAGTGCTGGCAAAGATACATCAATTGCATTCTACTGGAACATTCCAATAGACACCACAACAGGAACTAATGATGTTTACTTCCTGGTTAAGAATTCAGAAGGTATCGACTCAGAAGTCTACCGACCAAAAGTATTAACAGTCATAGCTTAATTAACAATAATTATATTAAAGTATATTGATTTTTGGGTTTCATTTGTAATTTAAAAAACTAAGGCAAAAAGTTTATTTCGAAAGATGATCGAACGCTTGAGTAATGCTTGTGACATCTTCGGTTTCTGAAGATGCAATAAGGAATGATATTCCATTATTCTCTTCTGAGCCACTACAAACAAGAAGGATCGATTGCACACGACTTTGAATCTTGAAAGCATCTGATTGAACGAATTTTGCACAATCTTCAGCACTATATTTGTTTCTGGATAAAAACACGCCCAGAACGCTAAAAAGAACTGCAAAATCCCTAGATTTTTGACTGAGGTTATTAAATAAAAATGAGGAGGCATCTATTGCTGGAGTGTTTTGCAAAAGTGACAAAATGAATCTGCCAAGTCTTGCACTTGGAAAATTGACGAATCTCTCTGCACTCATGTTGAGAAACTGCGTCTTCAGTGCTTGGTGCTCTTTGTCATCAGTTGCTACTTGCAGCATTTGCCCGTAGCTGTCTTCAATTGAGGAATCGACTTGGATAGAATCGAATGGAAGATTGAATAGATTTTTGATGAGTTCAAAATCTTTCATTCCTAAAAGTGTTATGAAAGGAAGGGATGATACAATACATGCCTTCTTGGTATCCGAAAGGAATGAACTCTTGATCTTTTCTGAGAATGTTGGAGGAATCTGAGAAGACTGTGGATGAGATAAAAGCGATACTATTAAACTTGAAAAATCCCTTGCTATCAAAAAATTCTTTTCAACTTTGTCGAAATGGTTATAGAGAGAGTTAATTAGTTTGATGACAAACAGAATATTCGTCGTAGGTTGAGTGACATCGATGTACAAATTTAAGGTCCTCATCAATGCAGCTGTCAGCGAAGGCATCTGTGTTTTAAAAGAGCTCTCCATGTACGATTGTGTGATTGCAAAGCCTGGAAGAATTCCTTTCACATATACTAAACCTTCAGTTTCGATTGTGTATGTGAGCAAAATTGAGTTGTATGGTGTCGTCACAACGTTTGTTATGAAATTAGGTAATGTGTTGAGACAATATGGAATAAGGTATTTGTAAATCTTCAAAATGTCGGAAACACAAGCATCTGTTATGTAATTGATCATGTTTGGCAGATTTTCGATTAATAAGTCGACAAATCGTTTTTGAATGTTCTTTTTAGTTTGGAGCGAATCAATACATGCTAATAAATATCTAGTGAAGGCTGATTTTTTGTTAGATGTTTGCATTTCAGGGAAAATAACAAATAACCGTAAACAAAAATCAAAGATGAACTCAATATTGAATAGTGGATTTTGCAGGAAAGATATCAGCGGAGCAATTTGCTTCGATTTGTAGTCAGGTTCAGATTCGAAGAATTTGAGGAAGTATGAAGGATCAGAGTCAACGAATGCTGCAATGTTTTTCGATTTTGTGTACTGCATAATCAAATTTGGCTGGATTTTCGCGCCGAGCTTTCTCTCTATTTTCTCTTTGATTTCGTCAGAAAGAGAATCAATGAAGCCATTTCCTGAGAAGCATTTGATAAAATGAGAGAAAACTCTATCAGTCAGGACAATCATGTGTTTCTGTATAATCGACAAGTCAATTGGTTGTTTGACTCTTGTCGCGAAATCTAAGACAGCATTCATTGCATTGATATCGAAGTTTGCTTCACTGAATTCGAAAGATTTCATGAAAACATTTGTGTCGACTTGCTTTTGGTGGTTCTCAAAGAAACTCCTCAACAAGCCAATCTCTTTGATGAACTTTCCTTTCATTAATAATGGGGCTGCTGTACTGAGTTTCGTGCTATTTATCAGTTTCAAAGCAAATTTCTTCTCAGGGATTTTCTCTTTGATAATAAAGCTCAAATCGTAAAAATTGAACTGCCTTATATTCTCTTTGATGTATTCTGTGAGGTTGTCCCACTCAAACCACTGCTTGTTATCGAAGATGAACTGCCAATGGAAAGGTTTGAAAGTCTCTGGATCAGAAATTTTCCACTTTTTGTTGACTCTTGACAAAAATAGCAGCAAGTTTCTTCTAATCGGAGTATCATCTAAAATCCACCTCGTTATCGTATTTTCTGTTAGGTACTTAGTAACCTGTTCATCGTATCTACCTTGCTGCTCATTGGAAAACTCAATCAAAGCCAACGAGTTTTCCTCCGATATCTTCGGTAATATGAAATTTCCTGCGACGTGCAGCAGTTTGTATAGCAGCGCGATTTGATTCAACTGATTCATCCTCTTCAAAGCCTTGTCCACGCAGTCCATTGTGAACTCGTGGTCATGCTGATCGACTATAACGAAGCTGAAGAAAATCAGGTTCGTGTTATCATTGTTTTGGTCAGCCAAAAACATTTTCGCGATTTTTATTATATGATCAGGGACTTGTCTTCCTGTTCTAATAATAAGAGATAAGCAGCTTGCAGCAACTTCATCGTCTGATGTGGTCATCAGCAAATAGTTGTTTGTTGACATGAGCGCGTCGAAATTTACTGGGTTCTTGTTGTACATTAAAATGCATTCATCGAGCGCTATGATATCAAAAATTGGAATTAACGTCAGAGAAATGCTGAACATCGCGTTGAAATCCTTTATTTGTTCGGGCTTCAAAGATATCAAGAACATGAAACAGTTTTTAATATGCTTCAATGTCTTTTTGTGATTTAAAACTGGATTAGAGACTATGTCCGTATCTATTTTGTCTAAAAACGGTTCATCAATAATTGATTCAAAATATTTCTTGCACGAACTGTCGACTTTCATGTGCGTATACTGTTGCAAGTACTTGACGATGTATTTGAAGGAGAATTCTCTGACAATTTCTGGAAAATCAGAGATTTCAACTCTGCTCAAGAACAAGAAAGCGTGCGGAGAGACTCTAGTGTCATCGTAGTGCTGCATAACTTCGAATGCGATGGGAACAAACTGTTGGAACTGCGGGGCTTTGAAATTTTTCGCAAGTTTGCTTAAAAGCTTAAATCTTTTTTCGCAAACACTCTCATCTAACCAGTCGCTCCACATCAGCCTGCTCAATATCATGTCCAAGTTCGAATAAGATGCGAATTTGGCAAACGATTTTATTGCTGATTGACATAATCTTTCATTCGAGCTGAGAGAAAACTCGACCAATCTGTCGACAGCTAAGTCCACGTAGCGTGGGATGAGAGATGGCTCGATTTCATCAATAACTTTTGTGACTGCTTCATCGTGTACCCAGTTTTTGTTTTTGATTTTAAGAATTAGCTCCAAAAGCTGCAAATGGAAGCGTTTTTTGCATGTTTTTAGCATTCTCTTGATACATTTAGCGAAACTTTCGACGAGAACACAGTATAAATCGTTCTCCGAATTTTTATATTTCAAAAACATTTCTGAAATAACATCTGGATCATAATCTTCGTTATTTTCGAAGTAAGAAGCAAGGGCCGAAAGCTTTGCAGACTTTATTTGATCTGTATCTTTAGGATCATCTTGTAATTCTTCTAAAGACGTCGGCAAAAGGAATAAACGCACTTTATAGACTGATGAGAACTCTCTGTTTGTAATTTCGCGTATTTTTTGTTGAAATTCGTCATATTCATTTGTTCCTTTGATATAATTTAAATAAAGAGAGCAAATCATGCAAGAATTTTCGAAAATTGATAAGTTTGTAGCTGGTTCTTTCGACAACTCAGCAATTGCTGCGTCAACAAACAACTTTCGGCCAGAATTATATAATAAATCGTAATTTGTCTTTTTGTTGAGAATTTGTGGGCCAAGCCACACAGCGCATGTCATAAGATTGTTTTCTTGAATGAACTGCACAAGTAAATTTAATAATTGATTTGGTTGACAATCAATGAGACTGACGACGCAAGATACGAAAGCGGCGTTCGGATTTCTTCCGCACTTAAAAACTAGTGATCTTAGAATGTTTTGGTGGAATTCTATCGGTAAGTTATTCATTAATGGAATAATTTGAGGCAAAAACTTTAAATTTTCGGTCATATCGACGCTGAAATGTGTAGATACCTGCACTTTAGATACAAACTCATTGATGTGAACTGGCGTAATAAATCGTGTTAAATATACGAATGTGTTGATGATTGCGATTGATATTTTAGGTGAAATAGGTAGTGGTGCGACAGCTGTATTAAATGCGTTTGTAAATTCATGAGGAATGAAAGGAGTGACGCATGTTAAAAGGCCGCCGAGCGCGTTGTAAGCGCCAATGCGAACGGTAGGTTCCTGGTGGTCTGCATATCTAAATATCGTGTTAAGAACGACGGCAATTGACTTTTCACAGTCATCTTTGCTAATTTTTGATAACCATTGAAGTGAAAAACCCATTCTTAGCTTTCCTAATTCGGCAACAAGTCTTTCGCGCGGATAATTGCGGCGATTAACATGCGCGTCAACAAGGAATCGCAAAGAACTATCAAAATCAAGAACACTCATTTTTCGGATTAAATTTCAGGGGCCGTGAAAAATATAAAGGGTGAATTATAAAAAGGGGCCGTGAAAAATATAAAGGGTGAATTATAAAAGGGGCCGTGAAAAACATAAAAAGAAAAGTGTGATCACAACACTTGGTCTTCCCAATGGAATCATTCAAAATGAAAGCTATAGATACAGTAGAGCTATTTTGATGCTAGCAAACTATTTTGTATGAATGGGAAGAGAAATCGAATATTCTACAAAAAAATAAGATTTTGTTCTTCTAATACTATTTATAATTTTTATACTAGTAGGTTAGTTCAGTTCTGATTACTTGCTAGTAGACTTCAGTTATTAACGAAATTTGAGTATGAGAAATGCATCAATAGTTATATTATGATTAATGCAGATCAATGCATTCAATTCTTGTTGAAATGATTCCAATTTAATTATATCACGTACAATTAGAAAAATTGATTTGGATTTTATAATGAGTAAAGATTTTGACTTAAAAAATATGGTTTAAATCCCATTATATATTCAAAGGCATCAATATTTGCCTTATTAATGACTTTCCGTTCTTTGCAAATTGAAAGGCACACAAACTCGAACATCTTTTGATGCCACCCTTTCAGTACTTATGGATTAATCAATTTTACCGTCATTGTTAGATCAAACTAGCTTCAACAATAAAGCAAAAGGTCTTCTGACTCTCATTTCTCTAGCGATTTGGACGAAATTTATAATATAGATTATACTACTGATATGTATGTAAAT
>MRSU01008695.1:0-27426 GCA_008369845.1 Trichomonas gallinae
GATATGTAGTCTAAATATCGTTGTTGGGATACATCCTCTATATCTAGAATGACAAGTAGCCCCCGTCATATACTACTCATATCATGATTGGTCATGCATGGGCGCAATCATGTCGACAGGCGCTCACTGTATCAGTATACAGCATCCAGGAATAACCGCAGCCAGATGGTGGGGTGGAAGCCATTATGATATCGAAATAGACAAGATCGTTAAAGCTGTTAAGTACCTAAAACCATACCTGGATGGAGGAGAGTTTCCAGTGGACAGATTAGTCTTCTAAGCTTTAATTTTATATTTTGAATATCAAGTATTATAGAAAATGTATCATTGTCTTGTTGCATAAGACCCTTTTATATGATAAAAATATAGATTGCATAACTATGGATGATAGAAAGCTTATAAGAAATTTTCAAGAATAATTATATGCATGTCAAGGGATATGTTTAATGTTGCAATAAAATATAGATAAATCAAAACCGAAATATGTAGAAAAAGCAAAGTTAAAATGATAATAAATCTTGCACATTTCTAGGAGATAGATAAAAACGAATAATTATACTGCGTACATATTAGATTTCGTGTGCATAAGTGTTCTTGATGAGTAATAAATAGATACTACTGTGAAATTTAGGAGTTCGCCATTTCTGTGACATAGACAAACTTAAATACAATACAGAAGACGTCTACATTGATTTTATTGGCAAAATAGTCCATTGTTCGACGATGAATAAATAATTTAGTGTTATTTAGTTTAATTACAATTTATTCAATTTCATTTTGTCTAGTTAGAATTTTTAATTCGTTTTTGACACATCTTTATCTTTATCCTCAAATTGGTATCGAATATGTGCTTGAAAATCATGAAATTATTATTATGAAAATCAAATCTTAAGAATTACTTCGGGAACATATTATTATTTTTCATGAAAATTATATTATATGCATAATATAACTCATTGTAAATGTTGAAACTCATATATCCCTATTATTTTTATCGAAAAAATCAAAATTAATAATAAATATCTAAAAATTTAAAATAACATAAATGAAACTTGTAGAGTTTAATAGTGAAATTTCGCGATTACTTTTTGGCAAAGAAAAACTTTCCTGGTTATATAAGATCTATGAGTGATAAAGAAGCATTTTAGAATTTACCCTTTTTTTTTCCCCTTTTTGACAGCCATAACATTTTAATGGTTTTGGCTAAAGACGTTGGGTGGTCCCACCGCCATATCTGCTGAAAACGTTCATCCAGCCGGATTTGATTGTCGGGGGTCTCGTGGCTTTCGATAATTGTTCTGGGCAACAAATAATGAAAATTATTATTAAAGTTCGAACCTGCGAGTGATTTTTTGTCTTTTGAATACTGGCTTCCTTTGAATACTTCATGAAATCAATGATTTACTATTTATCAATTTTTATGAATAATTAGTTGAGTTTAGTTAACAATCGATTGAGATCCCGTATGTTAATGTTGAATGTGAAAATCATACTAATTTATTTATTTGTAATTCCGATATAAGAATTTTGGTTTGTAACATTTGCTTATTTGGATTATTGTATTTGATTAAAATCGATGTAATCAACATAGAATTACTATTTAAAAATGATAAACAAAAAATTACCGGAAATCAACATAAATATAACAATAACAACACAATCTTTCTCTAATTTGGTAACTTGGTAGATTCGGATACAATGGCCTGAACAAAATCTTCACAGAATTTTGGATTCTGGGAATTGCACGATACAAACAAACCACCAAGTTTAACTAGTGGTTCGTTCACATTAGCGAATCTGTCTTCACGAGACATTTGAAGAATTGAATTCTCTAATATTTCAAGATATTCATTTCCATTATTCTTCGTAACTGGACGTACAGCCATAACAGTATCAAATTGCCAATCAGACTCTACGGACTCTTCTTCGTACTCTTCAACTTCGTCCTCCGAGCTTCCGCTGAGGGCAACTCTGAATGGCCTGACATTATCTATATATTGGACTAAAGCATCTCTCTTTTTAGCGTTCTTGACGAACGGATGGTTCAGTAGCTCTCTAGCGCTTGGTCTCAAAGCCGGATCTTTGATGAGACATTTGTCAACGAAATCTTTGAATGACGCTGAGAAATCGCCTTGTAATTGTGGTGATGCATTCTGTGGAATCAGAATAAGAACTCTTTGTGGATGTAGTTCTGCTAATGGCGGCGAACCAGTAGCAATTTCGATAGCAGTAATTCCGAGGGACCAAATATCGCATTTCTCATCGTATCCTGTTTCTTCTGTAATAACTTCTGGTGCCATCCAAAATGGAGTACCAACGAATGTAAATGCTTTGCATCTGGACTCTAGCGATGACGCTACACCAAAGTCCGCAAGTTTGACATCACCCTCATTACTTAAGAGAATGTTTGCAGCTTTAATATCGCGATGTACTTTTCTTCCGCGATGAAGAAAATCTAATCCTTGTAAAATCTGATATAAAACAATTGCAATTGCAGCTTCTGGCATTTTTCTGATGAGAATCAAATCTCTAACAGAGCCTCCACCCATATATTCCATTACGATCCATAATTTAGAACCAACTAAAACGCATCCTTCGTATCTAATAACGTAAGGACTTTCGCAAGCCCTCAACATATCAATTTCGCGTTGAATTTCTGTAAGATCGTCATCTGATTGTTCGAGATCTATTTCTTTTATTGCGACTGTCTGCCCTGTTTTTTTATATATCGCTTTGAAGACTAATCCAAAATTACCCCTACCTATCATTTGGCACCTTTGGAAATCAGAAGCGCATAATCCAGCAGACATTAGATTTTTTTTATTCAGTTTACAATCGAAATCATGTTTTTTATTCAAAAATCATTGAAATTCATAACACTGCCAGGAAAATGTATCTATTCAAGCTTTCTTTTCATTTTTTTTTCGTTTTACCTTTTTGAGAGCAAAATAATCGTCAAAATTTTGGATAGCTTTTATTTCGTGGATTTAGCTTCATTATTATGTGCTTATATTATAGGAAGTTTTTGAGAGAATTTTGTTGAATGTGATTTTCAAACAATCTGTTTTAGAGATGATTGGTAGAAGTGCTCGACTTTATACCTTTTGTATGTCATATATTTTCAACAGCTTGTGTTGATTTATGAACAATAAAATTTCTTCAAATTATAATTTTTGGTTGTCTCGACTTAATCTTCTAATAACTAAGTTTATAGCTTGGGATGTTTATAATTATTTTGTCCTTAAGCTTAAATACTTGACATATTTTATATGGGATTAAATTAGCAATATGTTGCTGATTTATCGAATAGTTAATAACACAACTCCAGAATTACGGATAAAAAAGGTGCTTAAACACAGCTCTACGCATTTAATTAATGAAAAATATACAAAATGATATGAATATTAGAATAAATATGTGATAGATTAGTATATTCACAAGAAGTATTTGGTGCCAGTTACCAATGGCATTATTACAATTTTTATCTTTGAAATTCATAACATAATCCATGTAGTTCGTAATTTGAGTGTGTCTTTATATACGTTAGGGATGGTATTTCCTATGATCTTATTTTAGTAAAAGATAATTTTCGGATTATTTGATAAGAAAATCTGATTTCTTTTCGGCATTGGTAATTTCAATTAGTAGAAGGAATTGGTAATTTCATTGTATATCTATTTATCATCTAATTAGGCCTAAAATTACGTTTTTTTCACTTATAAAGATTAAAAAAATTAGAATATTACGATAAAAACCACCACATTGCGTTCGAATTCAAGTATATGTAATGAAAAGTTCTCTTTGTCTCTGATTTTTTGAAGTGATTGTGTTGAAAAACATGAAAAACATAAATTTGACATTCTGACATGTATATCAACAAATTGACAATCAATTATCCAGAAAACTATGGATAAAGGAAAAGATCATATTATCGCCATTTTTCATAAAGTCACAGCGAATTCACAACACTTGGGCGCATTCTTAGTTTTCACTAAGAATGGCGAACTATCTTTCGCTTGGAGACCTTATGATAAAAATGCGAAACCGCCTCCACAGGAATTTACCCTTTCGATATCAAATGTGAATAACTTGATGATTAATTACCAAGAAGTTGATAAGTATTTACTAATTACAGGCAAATCTTCGATGATGCATCAATTTTCGTTTAATCAATCTCACGATTTAGTCAATTTCATGCAATTATTGACACTCCTTCAACACAATAAACTCGAAAAGACGGCGCCAATAGAAACTCTCATTGATTATTCAATCGATGCATATAATTCTAATCAAAGTAAATACGGATTATACGTTTTTGATGTTGATAACACAGACATTAGAATTCAGCCAGAATATTTTATCCACGGCTATGAAGAAATTTCAATTCCGAATGTTAAACCTGATCTTCTTATTATTTCGCAATTCAACATCAAATCTGAAGACTACACGCAGAACCCTGTCGTATTTAGCGAGATTTGCAAGATGTCGAGTCAAGAATTCCGAGATGCGATTTGCAAACGCGGAATAGAAACGAATGAGCGTCATTTAATATGGCCAGTGCTCTTTGGAATACTTCCTTTAGATCCCGAAGAGAGAAGCAGTGTCCTTAAAGCAAGAACAACAGAATACGTTACAATTCGAAACCAGTGGAGGCAGATGCCGAAATGGCAGCTTAAATATTGCCAGATAATAAAAGACGCATTCAATACAATCAAAGTAGATGTAAAGAGAACACATCCACCCGAAACAACGTCAATTCTCCAAAATTGGGATATTGTTCTTGTTTCACTGTTAAGGACATTCTCAATATGGAATCTAGACGTCAGATACACACAAGGACTCAATGATTTAGCATTAACATTTTTATCTGTTTTTCTTCCGTTTTCTGGAACAGTTTACACACCTGATGAAGCAGAAGCATTGATTTTCTGGTGCTTCTCAGCATTTGTTGAGTTTATTTCAAGCGGCTTAATCGCAGAAAATATGATGGACAATCAAAACAAGGAATTAAAGGAAATTATGTCCATTATTATGCAATTTCACCCTGCATGTGCCGAGTGGCTCAATGCAAAAGGCCTTGGAGACCTTTCTTTCTTAATTGCATCTTTTATTCTTGCTTACGGTCGTTCTTTCCGACCAACAACTGTTGCAAGAATCTGGGAAGCCCTAGTTAGTGTTGAAGCACCATGGCTTTTCTTGAGATATTTCTCTGCTTCTTTAATTATTCTTTCATATCAAAGTTTCGCTAAAATTCCAAACTGTTCGAGTGGAAAACTCGTTTCTGTCATGGACCAGATCTTTTACCACCAAGATGTAGGTGCTGTAATTGGTGTTTCACTTTCAATGATGAAAAAGTCGAAGAATGAGGTTCAGACACAGATTAAAATGAGGAGTGCACCTAAGAAACAGAATGACGCAAACCAATACTTCAAGCCTCTGACGCAATTCTCAGAGGTTTATTCAAAGTATCCTTCAATGTTTATGTAATAAATAGTATTAATAAATTGTTAATATATATCTAATATTTTACATTCCGAACTGTTTTTGAAAATAATTTAATTCAAATTATTTTAATTTTGCTCAAAATACATGAAACATCAATGAATCGAATCATAATTGAAGAGTTAAATGAGATTTTATTGATGATTTTGCTTAATTTACTAAAAATTGTTAATTAGATCTTGAATTTTTTTTGTAATTCAACACAGCGAAATTATCATCTATAAGCCACATTATGCAATATTTTCCTATTTTCATAATTAATTTTTACTTGGCCAGTCAAAACAAATAAAAACGAGATATTTTGATAGTATAGCTGATGTGTGTTTGTTTCTATATTGACAGGTGGTGGCAAGTTGCCAAATGCCATTCAAAAAATAAAATCATCAGAATAAGAATGACAGCACTGAGGTACAGCCTGATTAGCGATGATTTATCATCAATAGATGCATCGGAAAGCAG
The DNA here is from genome assembly GCA_008369845.1 of Trichomonas gallinae. Lineage (NCBI taxonomy): Eukaryota > Parabasalia > Trichomonadida > Trichomonadidae > Trichomonas > Trichomonas gallinae. Next base: position 5,962 of record MRSU01008695.1, read on the forward strand.
TTCTATACAAAGGAGTCCTATAGAAAATGCTTATTTCTCATCGTCACACAGTGTTGATTCATTCGATGTTCAATCTATATTTCCACAACAAGGAAAAGAGTTATCTTTCCTGCCTACATTCCTGAACATCATGAATTCTTTGGTGCCGGAATTCTGTCTGTTCCTAGAACCTTCGTTGATTCATGAACAGTTTTATCATCAATATGCATGCTGATAATCGCCTTCTATTCGTGCTATGGTACAACATTAGTTATTTCAACTCAAAGAAAGACTTCAGCACAAAGTTTTGCTGAGCTTGCTGAAAAGACTCTTGGTCATTGGGCAAGCATTGTGTTATCATTTCTGTCTTTATTGCTACTTATGTCGTGCTTGTTTTCATATGTTATCATTACATCTGATATTTTATTTTCTTGGTTTAAATTTGGAACATTCAAAAGTGACTGAGAAACAGTGGTTTAAATCCATTGTTAATCCAATATACGCTCTCTGCATTCCAATAGCGTTGACTTTACCAAGGAAAATCATGACTATGAGCTATTTTTCAGGCTCAAACATCATTTTAATCTCTTTCTTTTGCGTCATTGTCATCTACAGGGGCTTAAGCGCGATTCCAAAAAACAGAGGAATAAACAAAACAGTCAAGCACTTTAAAATCGGCATTGATTTGTTCATCTCTTTGTCAATTTATTCCCTTTCATTTGCTTTGTCATGCACAATTATTCCTATCATCCGGTTTTACAATCCTAACAAAAAGAAGAGATTCAAAGTCACTTTCCTTGCTCTTTTCATTGTTTTCTTGACGAATTTCCTTCCTGCATTGATCTGCTACTTCCAGTTTGGTGATAAAGTCCAAACGAATATGTTGAACACATATAGTGACAAAGATGTTTTGATCATCATAACTCGTGGTGTTTTCTTCTTCATTGTCAGTTTCGTTTTCCCAATAGTATCTATGTCAACAATGCCTATTTTGTCTACTATGATCTACAAGGTGCCAAATCACAATGATTTACCTACGTTGAACAGAATGTTAATTGTCGCAATCAATGGTATTTCCAATTCTTATTCCTGTTTTCTTTAGATATATAAATCCAGTTCTTGGAATAGGTGGAGCTCTTGGAGATTGTCTCGCATACTTCACATTCCCAGCTCTCATGTACATTAAAGTTTCTTCAGAAAAATTATATCAATAGAGAAATATTTGCTCATTATCATTTGCTATATATTGAATCATTGCATGTGGAATTTCCTCATGCACATCTGTTATGTTTGTTGTGAAGCAATATAAAAATAGAATATATTCATAAAATATGATCCTGGAAAGTTTTCCACTTGAAATTTCTGTTTTTTTTTGTAAAAAAATAGAATAATATTAATTATTATTGCATGATAGGAATATTTAGCCAAAGATCAAATATGAGGACAGTCTGTCCTATTATGAAATGTTTTATGATACATTTTTTGACTATTTTTTTTACATGACAAATGTAAATTTTGCAATAATCGATAAATAATCTTGTATTGAGACAATAAACAAAATTATAGCAAAATAAAAGAAAGATACATTTGCCATTTAAATTTTTTCCATTTGAGAGCATTAAAATTTACAAATCAAAAGATATATTATATGTTCTATGTAGGTTAAAACGAATGCAAATAACTATACGAGTAAATTTTTTTGACTCTTTCATAGGAAATTTGCCATGTAACGTTAATAAAATTTGATCGAAAATTTCTTCTAACGATTATTGTGAATACAAAAAATTCTGAACACGATTATTTTGAATTCAAAAATAATCGTTTGCACTGATATGAAAACAATCTTTACATGTAAATATATCATTTAAAGCAAATTTTTGGATAACGATAAAACTTCAACCTAAAAAAGTAAAAAAAAGTAAAATACACGACTTTATTAAAAACGAGGCTGTATCCTATAATAGGTTCGAAATATACATGCGAATGACGATTGTCTGGCCAACAATAAACAATTGTTTGACCAAGTTTACAATTTTTTTGGTGACGATAAAAACGGTTTGAAATTTTAAAATTTCAAAAAAATTCTTATGCACGCGTGTTGCCACAAATCTCTTCCGTTTTTTCGGCAAATTCCGTCCTTACTCTCGGATATTTCGTGCCCACTCCAGAATCACGAAATTAAAGTGCTTCCGGGCGCAGATATAGATTCAGAAATATATATTCGATCTGAATTAGTATTAAATGGATATGGTATCGACTCAAAGCAAACGAATATTAAAGAAATGAACATTACTAAATCCTCTGTTGGATTTTTCGACATTAATTTTGCAGGACATATTAATATTCTCGAAAAATCAAAATTTAGTGCATCAAATTGCGTTTTTACGTGTTCCAATGATAAGCAAGAAAATATTATTACGATTTCACCAGATACAGATGTCGAATTTAATAATTGCGTTTTCTTCGGTGGAACTAAGGCCACAGTTTCAATAACAGGTGTAAATATCGTAGTATTTAATGACTGCACATTTTCTGATGCTGCAGTTGCTTCAGTTGTCGTTTGCACAGATTCATCTGTGCAATTCAACAGATGCAAGTTTTATACTGCAATGAAATACTCTGTGCTGGTAACTAAGAGGGCCAATACATCGTTTAAGCAGTGCGAATTCGAAAATTTACCAGGAAAAGGAATTACAATGTGCACAGAAGCCATTGTATCCGTAACAGAATCGAAGTTTACTTCATGCGAAGGCGGCGCTATTACAGCGTGCGAGTTCGTTATTCTCAAATTACTTAACAATACATTTGAAAAAATCGGTTTCGCTGCAATTTCATTAATGAAAGGCTCAAATTCTTATCTGTCAGGAAATAATTTCAAGAACTGCGTACGATCTTTAATTATCTCCAAGAGTTATGCAGAAATCACAGAATCTATATTTGACAGCAGCGCGTTGTTGATAATGGGCAAATACATGCCGCAGCTTATTAACAACAACCAGTTCAGTAGCCTAGAACTGCTCATCGGTGACGATGCTTCGCCTATGTTTTTGAATAACAAAATGGAAAAAGTTTTAGTTCGCACTTGCGACTACGCGAAGCCGATTTTCACGAACTCAGAATTATCAGAACTCATTGCCGTGAACTGCTCTCAGGTTATTTTGTTTAATACAAAGAGAGAATCAGAAAAGTCAATAATTGGTGCAGAAATCATAGATGTTGACTCAGAGCAGTTCGAGATACAGAGAGACAATGGAACATTTAAGTTCAAAAATGGAGAATATATAGTTCCATTTGATTATTTGAAATACGAACCGCCGAACGGTTATTCTGATGCCAAATATGTTTTCTTCCCATGCGCACACGTCTGTGATTCTGAATGCAGCCAATGCCCAGTTTGTGGAATTGCTGGCAAAACTGTTCAAAGATTCAAATCCGAAACCTGCGTCGCGTGCATGGAAAAAGCTCCAGAAGTCGTTTTCTTGCCATGCGGACATCAATGCTGCTGTTTTGAATGCGGACATTCATGTTGCGAAACAAAGAAGTGTCCGATGTGCGGTTCGACAGCAAATATAGTCAAAAGAGTGTTCATGTAATCATTAGCACGGCAAATATCATATTTAACTTTATTTTTTGTTTGTTTGATAATATTATATTATTTTCTTCTACATAAAGACAAGGTTTTCACTTGATCTTTTGTTGTTTGTAAAACATTATTTCATCTCTGGCGTTTTTTTGATATTTGATTTTATATTGCTTTTTTTTTGCTTAAAAATCATAAATTATATGGATAAAAATATATTTCATCAATAAAACTATTATATTTTTTATTGTCACTGGCGAATTTTTGATTTTTTTTCCAACATAATATTATTCAATTTCATAAGATCTAAATTAAACCTTGTAAATGAAAATATGATGAATTTATAGCTCAAATTAAATAATTTTTATATTTAAAGAGTTTGATTAAATTTTTACCAACATTTTATTCAAAATTTTGGTTCAAAATGAAAGAAATAAAGAATTAAACAGAACAGATATTTATTTACATGGACAGATTATAAAAATAAGCCAGAAAAATACTAGCTTATCGTATAAAAATATATAAGTTAAAGATATTTGAATGAAAAAGAGCTTGTTTGATAAGCATCTGGTGGGTATACGAAGTCTGTATCACTCTTCAATGAAGCGAATTCATATGATTCGATATTGAATTCTGTTGGATTGAATTGGTAGTTTGGTGGCTCCATATAATCATAAGCGTTATCAATTGTGAACTCTTCGAAGGCAGATGTATCTGTTTCTGGGTACTGGAAGTCCAATGATGGGAGAGGTGACTGAGAAACGACTGATTTCGGTTCAACAGCTGGAGACTGTGGAACTTCAGGTTTTTCTGTGTCAGACATCGAACCATTGATGCTGCGTCTAACTGTCCATTGGCGGCTTTCTGAGAAATTACCCTTCAAAAATGGAATAATCTCGTGAAGGGCATTATCATTGTTCTTGAATGGTAGTGTTTCGTAGCCCATCTTGGAAAAGGCTCCATTAATTGTAGACTTGCTCTTTCCAAGCAAAATACGAAGCTGTCTTGTGTTAATTGCGATATCATCACCAAGCCAACAAATTCCGCAGACTAAGAATCTCTTCCAGTCATTGGAATCGCCCTTGATGCAGAATGATTTGATTTGAGCGAGCATATCTTGAAATGTTACGATTCTCTTGTTGCGATTGTAGCGATGATCAGGTGCAGCGAGGATACCCTGCAATTCCATATAGGCTGCCTTGTCCTCTTCTGACAAAAGGTTCATGAAGAGAGGTATTTTCTCGTTTGTTTCGTTCTCCATATTGAAAAATGAGATGATTGAAAATTTTTTAAAAATTTCCAAGCGAAAATTTTACTCATATCGCTTTTGTATTTAGGCTAATTACACCATATTAACACCATATTTCAAGTTATTTTCAAAAATTATTCCTGTTGTATATAATCTCTTGGTATTATTTCAAAATTATTGTTATATTCAAGATATTTATATAATAATACATCTATTTCATAAACAAATTTTGATACGACAATTTTGATAATACAAATGTGTGACAGACATGTTACAAAAACGAATGAAACATAAAACAAGGTTTGGTCGTATGAAAAAATAAACGGTTTTAATCGCAATAGCTTTTCAATAGAAATTTGGAAAACTTTACCAAATACTGATTATTCAGATATATAAGGAAAAAAGTTTGATTTTGATAATAACGTGTTTTTATGGAAATAGCAATAATATTATAATATATGCATAAATAAATAGGAAATTTTTCGAACCTAAAATCTCTCTCAATTTTGAGAAAAAAATTGAGAGAATTTTTTGAATGTTAAACAATTTTTCTAGAATTTTTCCAACGAAATATTATCTAATTATATATAGATCATATTCCAAAAATTTTGGATTAAAATTTTTCTAAAAATTTCATATGAAATGAAGCCTATCTAATAATAGTTTCACTTTTTGTCATTAATTTTCTTGAATACGATAAGAATAGTATGTCAAAAAATTTCCAATATTTTTATCATTTCTGAATGTTGTAAATATTCTTTTTGCCAACAAAAATAGCTATCACATTGCTTTTATATCGACATTCTACGCCTGCTGAATTGATCAAAGAGTGATTTTATGGACAATAAGATTTGTTCATGACATGTATTGCTGATTGTACTGGAACTACACCACTCTTGTAGTTGAACTAGCATGAAGTTTTTAATTCATTAAGCTTTGAATCGATTAATCAACTTTTATTTTTATTGTTGAAATATTCTCTATTTCAAAGAATACATTTAGAAGCACTTATATACCAAACACATGAACAAACTTTTACTTACAGAAGCTAAATCAAGAAAAGATCAATTCAATTAGCATTCAATCATCACATCAACTTCAACATATTCCATAAGCCATACTAAGGCATTTGTGAATACATTACTACTATTCAACTTTACTGAATCAAAATTTAATCAAGTTTGAAGTTTATGGTAGTCTTGATTGTTGCCAAGAATTACACAAATTTGTTTCTCTGTTACAGAATTATTGAAACTTGAATACACAAGTTATTGTATCATAAGGTAGATTTCAATATAATCATCTTTTCCATCATATTTACTTGCTAGAATGTTGTTTTATATCTAGTCTGAGATTTATGCACTGTAATCGCACTCATATATTGTCTACATTAGTGTAATCAGAATAGATCTTCTTCAAATAAATGAGAAATTATAGTAAAAATATGGCTATTTCAAACTAGATATTATACCAATATATGCTGTATTAGTTGTATTGCTCTAAATAAACAATTTTCTTGTGAATATTCAAGTTTAATATGAATTGTAGTATAAGTATAACATATATCATTACAGTTATGAACTTGACTTATATCTTAAGATTTGCAATAATAGTTGTGATTTTGTTTATCAAAATATATTTTTTTGTGTGTAATATATTGATAATGAGCTAATATAGCATTATATAAGGAAATGATTAAAATATTTCATTTATGCTTCTTGAAATTTATGATGAACCACCAAGAAATAATTTTACGTTTCTTTGGATTTTTATATTGATTGTTGCAGTGTTTGGCGGATATGCAGTGACAGACATTGTATTGTTGCTCTTAGATTTAGCTCCTACAACGAATTTAATTGTTAGAAGATATTTATATCATACTATCGTTTTTATTACAACATTATTATTATCCTATTTCACAGGAGATAGCTTTACAAGTAATTTAGCGTTACGAAAATCAAAAAATCAGTTATATTTAATTGGAATAGCAGGAAGCATTCTATTTTCCTTCTCTTTGGCAGCACATCAACCTTGCACTCTTACAAAAAGAAACTACAATATTATAGAAATCATTTCAATGACGATTTTACCCGCAATATCAGAAGAATGTATTTTTAGAGGCTGGTTTTTAGTTAATATTTACTACGATCTTGGAGGCATACTTTCAACTATACTTACTTCGGCAATATTTGCATTTTTACACATTGGTTCAAATATTGTTGAATTGATGATCATTTTTGCGTTTTCATTGTTTTGGTGTTATATTCGATTGTCATCCAAAACCATTTTCCCTTCAATAATTTGCCATGTTTGTCATAACTTTTTAACAGTTCTTGGTTATGGAACTGCACCAGTCTTATGCGGACTTTGGAATGGAATATCTTTTGTATGCTGGATGTGTGGAGCATTACTCTGCTTCCTTTACGAATCAAAACAAGAAAATAATAATTAATGTTGAATTGATTATTTCTGCGAATACAATACTTTTAGATAATATATAATGTGATTTCCTATGAAAACATTGCAAATCACACAAGTTTTGGAAAAATTTAATATATTTAGTTGTTTTATTCATATTTATTACTATGCGATTGAAGAATGTCAAAATATATTTATTATGATTTTATATGTTATATATGGATGAAATATATATCTTGTTATTTTGTTAGTAAATACTTATTGTTAAATTGTATGATTTTTACTATTTATCTAGTAGAAATATGCCGCATTTTGATATAATTGGATTCTTTTAATCATATTGAATAAATTTTTTATATATCTTAATATTTTACTTAGAGTTGCTTTGATTTAATTAAGGTAACTCATCAATTTTAGATATTACTGATTTGATATGATAGATGTTTAAAAATATTGATATTTTTTAGGATATATCTTCATTTCTAAATTTTTTAAAAATTATTTAATATTTGGTGTAAGTTATGCCTAAAAATGATGCGTGCAAAGTGATAAATAAAGATGCTTACACTCAACATCGATAATATGTCAAAAATTCACCATGTTAAAATTCGACATCTACTTTCTCAAGTGATTAAATCTGAACTTCCTTAGTAGGTAAACATAATAGTACACTATACACCCTAATCACAATTTGGATATGGAGAAACAAAATCTTAATGTGTTTGCAATAAATTGCAAATTAGCGATTTACAACAAAAAATATTCATTTATAAGATGCAATCATTCAAAACACTATGAATCTATTATAACTTATTGCAATTTTCTAGTATATGACTCTTATAGTCGTACTATATCTAAACACTGAATATGGGAAGATAAAACTAAAAAATAATGATGTCCGCACGTTTATATAATGAAAAAATCTTGATAATAAAAATAACCTTATTCTGGATTTAAAAAAGACCGTTAATTAATGACTGATCGATTTAATAAGGCAAAAAATCGCCTAGTATCACATGAGCAAGTGGTACAGAAGGAGAGAACCCTTAAAAAGCAGCTTATTACTTATTTGCCTGACGAGACAGTTGTTGTTCCAAAAATTGGTGAATGGGTTTTATCACGCCCAGTCACTCCAGAAACAGGTGATATACCGAAACTCAAGCTACAGAAGATGGGTACACAAAAGAATGTAACTTCGAAGGCGCCAGTAGCTCCCTCTCCTAAAAAAACAGGAAGAGGAACTGCTCTCGGTTATAATTTCAATCCTAATCCAACATCACGTCCTAAAACAGCACTCGAAGCTCCTTATCATCTAAAACCTCCAAAATCAATTTATGAAAATTCAGGAAGAACTACATCACGATTAAATTATCCACCAGGTACTGTTACGACCGATTTAGATGCAATTGAGCATTCCAAGTTTAGACAAGCGCCAAAAGCTTTGCCTCCAATTACAGATAGAACTGCAGAAGAGCTTGAGCCGACATTTTTGCCTCTGGAATACTTCGATGACTCTACTTATGAAGAATTCCCGATCGAGGATCTTATGAAAACGCCTCAGGCCTTCTCGAGATATCAAGAACTTAACGGAGATTCATATTGGGCTCGTTGCACAGTCCTCAAGATGGAGCCTGATACTGGATTGTTCGTAATTGAGTGGCAAGGATCTAAAAAACGCAAGAAAGTCGCACGATTTAATTTACGATTTGAAAGAGAAAACGAAAAGAAGTTCCAGCTTAGAGTTGAGGCTGCAAGGAAGAGATGCAGACTCTTTGAGACTGAATTCCGTTTCCATAATCGTGTGCAACAAATGTCAACGGAAGGGCTTCCAGAATTATCAGAGGAAGACATGGATGACATCACACAGATCATGAATATCAATAATATCAAGTTATATGAAAAATTACAAAAAGAATTATTCGAAGAAGTTAAGCAGAACTTCAAATACATCAACAATAAACTCGATTTCGAATACAATATCAAATTAAATCCATTAATTCCAAATCGCGATGAATTTATGCAATTATTTAAAGAACCACCTCCAGCGCCTGAATACGGTCTTGTTTGTTATCCTAAAATCAATTTCAACGAATTACATACGAAATTAAATGGAATTCACCTTTACGGAAATGTCAACATATTGAATGGCGTCAAATTCATCTGGAAGACATTCCAGGATTCCATAAATGTGACATTTCTCATAGATGGACTGCCAAACACATGCAGTCTCGATGAATTTATGAGTGTCGAATTCCAACAACTCGAAAGTACAGCGAAAACATTCAAATCAACAATGCAGGAAACACTTGAAAGCTCTATTGGAGCTACAATCAACGATGAAATCGGTGCTAAAAATACTTATGAAAAAGCTAAATTTGAAAAAATGGTTACACTCGTTACACACATGCTTCATACAGTTTTACTCACCATTGTCGACAATACTGTTAAGAAATATTTATCATTATTCACGAAATATACACAAAATGATGGATCTACGCTCAAACCTCAGTTTTTCGTTGAATTGATATTGGACGAAGAAAAGCACATTTCTTTGTTACCGAGTATTGATGCTTTCCATGAGCAATTCATTGGTTTACTTCAATCTCTTGAAGGTACTGTTAATAACCTTCCAATCATTAATCTTCCATCTGTTGAAGTCGATTCATCCAATGTTTCATTCGCAGATTGTGGTCAACTCATTCAAGCGACAAGATCAAATATCGAAGAGCCTCTTAAAGAGCTTTTTAGCAGCCTTGAGAAGTTCTTAGATCAATTCAGGAATATTGAGAATACTCTTGCCCTTGATCCATCAGATTTCGCTAAACAATTTGATCCTGATGGCAAAGAACCACTCGAAAACTACAGAAAGCAGCTCGATGAATTTGGAAAAGTCATGGACATATTACAGAACCAGTTAAATCCACAATATACCATTGGACCATTTTATATCAAATGCGAACACTTCAAAGAGCAGTCTATTTACCACACAAAGGCTCTTATAATCGCATTGCTTGAGCATATGAAGGAATTCGCCATCTGCGACATCAAAAGTCTTCAACAAGAATTCAACAGCATCAACGAGCGCATTTCCATCACTCCTAAGACACCGGAAGAGCTCGAGAAGCTCAAGATCTTCATGGACAATGTTTTGGAGACAACGAAAGAGCGCCACAGAAAGATGAACACAACAATGGAAAGATTCACTTTCCTCGAAGAATTCAAATACACAGTATCAGACCAAGAGCTCAAAGAGAAGTACAAGACATTGCAGATGCCGCACAAGCTGTCCATGCTCATCGACGAGACAGAGACGAAGCTGTCTGTCGAGAGAATCCGCATGGTCAGAGAACTCAGAAAGAACCAGAACAAGCTCGAATCAGATGTTATGGCCATCACAGAGCTTCTCCCGAACATTGTTTCAAAATACCAGGACCTCGAGATGACCGTCGAAGCAGCTGACCAAGTCAACGAGATCCAGGCGAAGCTCGTCGAGTTCAAGAACCAACAGGACACTTACAACAGGCACGAGAAGATTTTCAACTACGAGCCAGGAACATGCAGAATTTTGTCGAAGGTCATCGAAGAATTCCAGCCTTTGCACATGCTCTGGAACTTGGCCGCGGACTGGCTCAACCAGAGTACGTCATGGCTCGATGAACCATTCCCGCGCATCAAACCAGACCAAATATCACAGTTCATGAATCAGGCGACGAAGAAGATCGCGCGCCTGAAGAAAGACTTGGTAAACCACCCAACATTGATCGAAAAAGTTTTGCTTCCACTTTCAGAGCAAATCGACAACTTCAAACAGAGCCTTCCACTTATCACGAAACTCAGGCACCCAGGTATCAAGACAAAGCACTGGGAGCAGATCTCAGAAGTCGTCGGCTTCAAAGTTTTCTCGTCGACAGAAATGACATTGCAGAACTTCCTCGATTACGATCTCGGCCGCTGGCAAGTCCAGATCTTCGAGATCGCCGCTATTGCAGCTCAGGAATACAACATCGAGTCTTCTCTCGATGCAATGGACAGCGAGTTGCAGACAAAGAAGTTCGAGACATCGATTTTCAGAGACACTGGATCATATATCGTCACCGGGGCAGATGATCTCATCTCCACTATCGATGACCAACTCGTTACTACACAGACACTCCTCACCTCTCCGTTCATCGCTCCATGCAAGAAGCGCGCTACAGAGAACCTCGAGTTCCTCAGGAAATGCCACCAAATCCTCGATGCTTGGGTGGAATGTCAGCGCGGCTGGCTCTACCTGCAGCCAATTTTCACTGGCACGTCAATCCAGCAGAAACTGCACAGAGAAGCAAGAGACTGGAATTCAGTCGACAAGAGCTGGACGAACATCATGACGCAGACAAACGCGCATCCTGAGTTCCAGACAGTTATGCACAGAGATCATCTTCTCGAAGCCTTCCAGGAGAACAACAAACTCTTGGACTCAATCACACAAGGCCTGAACCAATACCTCGAAGCGAAGAGACTCGGATTCCCGAGATTCTTCTTCTTGTCAAACGACGAACTCATCTCCATCCTTTCTCACACGAAGGACTTCGACCAGATCCAGAAGTCTATGAACAAGCTCTTCGAGTACGTCAACACAATCACTGTCGACGAAGACATGATGATTACCGCAATGAACGACGACGGCCTAGAGTCAGTCAAACTCGTCAATCACATCGACGGTGACACGCCTGAAGTCGAGGACTGGCTCAACGCATTCGAAGATGAAATGCGCAACACTCTCAAGGAGAGCATCACGAACGCTTTGCCAGCGGCCAAAAAGAAGAAGCGCGAAGTTTGGATCAACGAATTCCCAGCACAAGTTATCCTCATTGCTAACCAGATCATGTGGACGCAGCAAGTCACAGATGTTTTGTCACAGCAGAAGCTTAGAGGTCTCAAAGTCCTTCAGACTAAATTCATTGAAGGCCTCGAAGGTCTCACATCCATCATCAGACAACCGCTTTCTTTGTCAACACGCCAAGTCATCTCCTGCTTACTTATTTTGGAAGTCCACAACAGAGATATCATCACAGACCTCATCAAGCAGGAAGTTGTCGATGTTGAGAGCTTCAAGTGGATTCAGCAGCTGAGATACTACTTCGAAGACAGTACTGTCGTCGTCAAATCAATCAACAATACTTACGAGTATTCATACGAATACGCAGGCAACTCAGCGAGACTCGTTATCACTCCTCTTACAGACAGATGCTACCAGACATTGCTCGCTGCATTCAAGCAGAACATGAGCGGCGCTCCAAGTGGTCCGGCAGGTACAGGTAAAACAGAAACAGTCAGAGACTGCGCAAAAGCTTTGGGAAGAGCTTGCGTCGTCTACAACTGCTCAGAAGAAGTTACACCAGAGCAGATGTCTCAGTTCTTCGCCGGTCTCGCTTCTAGCGGATCCTGGTCCTGCTTCGATGAATTCAACCGTATCAACATCGAAGTTCTGTCTGTTATTGCTCAGCAGGTCAGAACAATCCAAAACGCGATTTCTTCAAACGTCGAAACATTTCAGCTCGACGCGAGAACGTTGAAGTTGAACGTCAACGCAGCCATCTGCATCACAATGAACCCAGGCTACGCAGGCAGAACAGAGCTGCCAGATAACCTCAAGGCGCTGTTCAGACCTTGCGCTATGATGGTTCCAGACTTCGTCTTCATCTCTGAAATCCTTTTGTTCTCCGGAGGTTTCGCATCAGCTTCTGCATTATCTGTCAAGCTTGTCGCTTTATTCGATATCTGCAGGAAGCAGCTCTCCAACGCACACCACTACGACTGGGGCCTCAGAGCGATGAAGGCGATTTTAACAACAGCAGGAAAGTCGAAGCGTGCAAATCTCGAAGCTTACGAAGCACTTTTACTCGTCAACTCCATCAGAGACTGCACTGTGCCCAGACTCGTCAAAGTCGATGTTCCATTATTCGAAGGCATCATACACGATGTTTTCCCAGACGTCGACGCCAAGAAGGAGATCCCGATGACACTCAAAGACGCACTCGTAAAAGGTTTCGCGAGCATGAGCATGGTTCCACTTCAGTCTTTCTTAACGAAGTGCAACGAAATCTACGAGACAACAGTCGTCAGACACGGTCTCATGCTTGTCGGTGGCGCAATGTCCGGCAAGACAACATGCAGGATAGCTCTGAAGGCAGCAATGGACATGCTCGCTGACGAAAACAAAGACTGGAAGAAAGTACACGTCGACTTGTTGAACCCGAAGTCTATTTCCATCCCAGAGCTTTACGGTCTCTTCGATCCAGTAACAAGCGGATGGTCAGATGGTGTTCTTTCCAACTTCATCAGAACACAGTCAATGTCAGAGCCGACAGAGTGGAAGTGGATTGTTGTCGATGGCCCAGTCGACTCCCTTTGGATCGAAACAATGAACTCTTTGCTCGATGATAACAAAGTTCTCTGTTTGTCAAACAACGAGCGTATTTCTCTCGGAGCACATGTTAAGATGATGTTCGAAGTCGACGACCTTTCGCAGGCTTCCCCAGCTACAGTTTCTCGCTGCGGTATGATCTTCTTCGATCAGTCGCAGCTTGAGTGGACAGCAATTACACAGTCATGGGTCAACCAGCTCCCAGAAAAGCTTCAAGATCTCGGACAGTTTCTCAACGGCCTCTTCGAGAAGTATCTTCCACCAATGATTCAGTTCATCGAAGTCGACGCACAAATCGCTATTGGCTCGAATCCGATGTTCGTCGTCAAGAACTTCTTGAGAATATTAACATGCTTCTTGGATGTTATCAGAGAACCAGTAGAGCAGAGATCAGCGGAAGACGATGAGCTCATCAAAGTCGATCCACTTGACCACAAGAGCTACTTCTCGCCATTCGCTAACAACGGAGCTGATTCTTTCGGCTACTTCGACACAACAGACGAGTTGCAGACACACTTCCACAGAGTTGTCTTGTTCGCTCTCGTCTGGTCATTCGGTGCCGTCATCGACGAGTCATCGAGACCAATTTTTGACAAATTCATCCGCGGAAAGGCAGACGAATTCTCGCCAACGCAATTCCCGCAGAAGAACACATGCTACGACTGCTATGTCGACTTCGCTCACAACCAGTGGATGCCGTGGTGCGACGGTCAGACAGGCATCAACATCACAGCGAACAAGCCAATTGAACAACAGCTCATTCCAACGAACGAATCAGCAGCGATGACATTCATCAGCAGACTTTTAGTTCAGCATGGTTTCCACTCACTTCTTCATGGCCCAGAAACATCTAAATCACTCGTTATCAACACTTTGATGCAGAACATTCTCGACAAGAGCTACGACTGCAGGAACTTGCCTCTCGCGAACTGCTCAACAACACAGAATGTTTTGAAGACATTGAGATCATTCATGCATAAGCACCATGGCGTTTTCGGCCCATTAACTAACATGCACCTAGTGATCTTCCTCGACAACATCAACTCTGTCAAGCCTGAAATCTACGGAGCTCAGCCTCCACTTGAATTGATCAGACAGATGCTCGACTCAGGCGGTTGGTACAACACAGCAAACATCGAGTTCCAGAGAGTCGCCGACACAACACTCGTCTCAGCGATGGGACCAGAAGGCGGTGGTTTGTTCTCGATCCCGCAAAGACTTCTCAGACACTTCTACTTCATGCACATTCCTAAGTACAAGCGCGCGTCAATGGCGACAATCATCAACACTTTGATGACACAAAAGCTTGTCAAATATGTAGCAAGTATCCAGGAACTCGCAAGGCCAACAGCAGCGGCCTGCCTCGACATCTACGAGAACTGCACAAAGAACTTGTTGCCAATTCCATCGAAGCTCCACTACATATTCTCATTGAGGAACATTATCAGAGTCATTAAGGGAATGTTCATGGTTCCTGTCAACGACTGCAACACAGATAATATATTCATCAGATCATGGCACCACGAAATGTGCAGAGAATTCCTCGATAGATTCAACACACAGAAAGACAGATTCTGGTTCTTGCAGGCTCTCGCTGAGACAACATCAAAACACTTCCACCACACGATAGAATCCCTCTGTCCAGCCAAAATCGCCTACTTCAATAACTTCTCGGACAAGACAGGAGTTTACAGAGAAAGCAGACTCAAGCCAGAAGAGTTGTTAGGTGTCTGCAAGGAAGTTTTAGATGAGCACAACAGAGAATCTTCGAAACAACTCGACATTGTTTTGTTCTCCGAAGCTGTTGACCACATTTCAAGTCTCACGAGAATTCTCGGCATGCCACGCGGTCACGCGATGCTTGTCGGTGTCAAATCATCAGGAAGAAAAAGCTTGGCGCACTTGGCTTTGCACATGCAGGGCATGGAAATCTTCGAGATCGCAATCACTAGGTCATACAACTTCACAGAATGGCGCGAAGACCTCAAGAAGCTGATGATGAACATGGGTGTAAACGATACACCTACAGGCTTCATCATTTCCGATGTGCAAATAGTCGGCAGCTTCCAGCTAGAAGATATTTCCAATCTCCTTATCAACGGAGTCATTCAGAACCTGTTCGAACGCGAAGAAATCGAAAAGATCAAAGCAGATTTGATCTCTAAGGAAATGTTAACGGAAGAAGATCCATGGAAATTGTTCACAGACAGAGTCAAGAAGCATCTCCACATCATCTTAGTCTTCTCTCCTTATGGCCAGTGCTTCAGAGAGTCAATGCTTGCTTACCCATCATTGAGGACTGAAGTGACAATCGACTGGTACATGCCTTGGTCAAACGAGGCTTTGGAGAGCGTCGGCAGAGCTTCTCTTTCTCACGGCTCTCTCGCAAGCTCAAACCAAATCCAAAGTGTCGTCAACGTCTGCGTCAAGATACACAAGAGCGTTGAAGAAGCTGCTCAAAAGTTCCTATCAGAGACAAAGAGATTCACTGCTGTTACTCCTTCGAGATACTTCGAGCTCATCAACACGTTCAACACATTCTTAGTCAACCAAACAGAAAAGAACAACGAGTTAATCACGAAATACACGAACGGTGTCGACAAGATCGAGACAACACGCAACCAGATCCAAGGACTGTCGCAGCAGCTTGACAGAGATATTCCAATCTTAGAGAAGAAACAAGCAGAAGTCGAAGAGATGCTCAAAGATTTAGGCGCGAAGCAGAAAGACGTCGAAAAGATCAGAGAAGATGTCAAGAAACAGTCAGATCTCGCTGAAGAAGAGGCAGCCGAAGCAACAAGAACAAACGACATCGCACAAGCAGAAGTCGAGAAAGCTCAGCCGCTCCTTGATTCTGCTATTGAGGCTGTCGATAAGATCGATAACAACTCATTGTCAAACATCAAGACACTGAAGTCCATCAGCCCAGCCCTCAGAGAAACATTCGAAGCTATTTGCATCATATTCGGCCGCAGACCGAGGAAGGTTGAAGGCCCAACTCCAGGCTCGAAGATTGACGACTACTGGCCAGAAACACTTTCACTTCTCGCTGACTCAAACTTCGTCAAGAAAGTCAAAGGCTTCCAGCCAGATACAATGACGAAAGACACAATCTCGAAGCTCGCCAAATACGTACCAAAGAGCCAAAAGGATCGTGAAGAGAAACTCGCTGCTGCTCAAAGCGGTTACGCGGCTGTCGGTAACCTATACAGATGGGTCTGCGCCAGCTATCAGTACTGGTTCGTCTGGCAGGATATTTTGCCACTGAAGATGGCAGCTGAAGAAGCTCAGCAGAAACTCGACGCAAGCATGGCAGCTTTAGCAGCATCAAGAGCAAAGCTGAAAGAGGTCGAAGACAAGCTCGCTGATCTCATTAACAGCGTCGAGCTCAAGAAGGCGGACGCCAAGAAACTCGCTGACACAGTCGCAGACACACAGCTAAGACTCGACCGTGCTCAAAAGATCATGAGCGGCCTCAGCGGAGAAACAAAGCGTTGGGGTGAGACAGCAGAAAATCTTCAGTCACACGCAGGCTTCATGATGGGAGATTCACTGCTCATCGCCGGCTCTCTCACACATCTCGGCGCATTCTCGCCGTTGTACAGAACAAGACTGCTCGAGAAGTGGAAAGGAGTTTTAACTGTCGAAAACATCATCTACACGAAGAACTTCACAATCACAAACTCTCTGGGAACAGAGTCAGTCATAAGAGACTGGGTCGTCAAAGGTTTACCAAACGACACACATTCGATCGAAAACGCTTTAGTCATCCATTCCCACAAAGTTTCTTATCCATTATTGATTGATCCACAGCTTTCCGGCACCAAGTGGCTCAGAGCAATCATGGGCGACCAGTTGAAGGTTTTGAGATTCGATCAGTCCAACTTCCTGCAACAGCTCAAAGTCTGCGTGACAGTTGGCTCGCCTGTTTTGATCGAAAACGTCGGCCTTAAGATGGATCCACTCATCGAGCCAATTTTGAGCCGCGAACAAGTGATGATTGACGGCCAGAAGAGAATCACAATCGGTGGTGAGTCCATTGCATACAATGATAACTTCAGACTGTTCATTTCCACCAAGTATCCTAACCCGCATTATTCTCCTGAAGTCTGCTCGCAGGTCACTTTAATCAACTTCACAACAACACTCGAAGGACTTTCAGACCTTTTGATGAACAATCTCATCGAAGTCGAGCGTGAAGATTTGGACGGAAAGCGTCTGCAACTCATGGAAGAACAGGCAGAAAACACAAGAAGACTCAAAGAAGTCGAAGAAGAAATTCTTCAGATCGTTTCGAACGCTGGCAGCGACATTTTGTCAGATGATGCAGCTATTAAGACCCTCCAGAACGTCCAGAAGACATCCAAAGATATTGCAGCGCAAATGGCAGCAGCTGAATCAACAGAGAAGCAGATCCAAGAGTTCAGAAACACTTTCTCACCTGTCTCTCAACGCGCCGCTTTGCTTTACTTCTGCGCATCAGATTTTTCCGTCGTTGATCCTATGTACCAGTTCTCTCTCAAGTGGTTCGTCAACATCTTCAAGAATGCTGTGCATACAGCAGAACATCCACAAGATGTCGAACGCCGCATCGACGCATTCAATTCCGCAATCGCAACAAAGTTCTACCAGAATGTTACTTTCTCATTATTTGCTCGCCACAAGCTTTTGTTCTCCACTTTGATGGCCACAAGAATTTTGCTGTCAGAGAAGAAGATATCTACGAACGAATTAGGCTTCTTGCTTCAGCCAATTCCACGCGACGAGCCTTCTCCAGCTGAATGGCTTCCACAAGATGTCTGGAGCCTTGTCAACGCTCTCCCGACATTGTCAGACAAGTTCAAGAACTTCCCAGAGCACGTCAAGCGCAACTTGAACACATGGGAGTCTTTCTACAACTCCAACACGCCAGAAACGATGGAAATTCCATTCGATCAAGAGTTGACACCATTCGAGAAACTCTTGATTTTGAGAGTCTTCCATTTGCACAGAGTCAGAGAAGGACTCAGAATATTCGTCAGCTCAACACTCGGCCAGAGCTTCGTCACTCCACCACCTCTTAACTTGTCCAAGGTTTTCAAGGAGTCTTCTCCACTTTCCCCTCTTATCTTTATTATCACACCAGGTATCGATCCTCAGGACGAAATCATCGGCGTCGCACAGTCGATGGAACTTGAGAGGTATCTCAAGTCATACTCACTCGGTCGTGGAAGAGGTGCAGGCGCCGAAGAACTCATCCAAGACGCATCAGAGAGAGGCTTCTGGGTCTTGCTGCAGAACTGCCACCTTTCTCTTTCTTGGATGCCGAGATTGGAGCACATCATCGACAACTTCGATCCAGCGAAGGTCCATGACAGATTCAGGCTCTGCCTCGTTACAATGTCATCGCCTGACTTCCCAATCGGCGTCCTCTACCAAGGCGCTAAGCTTATCTACGAAATTCCGAAGGGCATCAGAGAAAACATGATAAGAATCTACAGCGGATTCAACGCAGACGATTTCAACGAGAACACAACACCATCGGAGAGACAGTTAACATTCCACCTTGCCTTCTTCCACGCTGTAGTCTTAGAGAGACTGCAGTTTGGCAGCATCGGGTGGAACATCCCTTACGAATTCAACCCGTCAGACTTCGCCATTTCTCTCAGACACTTGAAGATGTTCCTCGGAGAGAGCAACGGCGGAGACGTTCCGTTCGAGGCCCTTTCTTATGTCATCGGTGAGCTCAACTACGGCGGCAGAGTCACAGACAGATGGGACAGAAGAACACTTTTGTCCTTGCTGCAAAGATTCTTCTCGGAAGACATGAACAGATCAGACTTCAGCTTCGGACAGCGCTACCCACACCCAGAGTACACGCATACACTCGACAAGTTCGACGCTTTAATCAACAGCTGGCCAATTACAACGGAAGGCGAAGATGTTGGCTTGTCAAAGAACGCATCAACAATCACAGCGAGAAACGACGCTCTCGGAATCTTCAACTCGCTCATCGAGATCCAGCCAACGCTCATTGCTCAGGGCGGCGAGATCTCAGAGGAGCAGTTCGCCATCAAGATGGTCGAGAGCCTGATTTCACAAGTCCCACAAGACTTCAATGTCCACAACTTCACGAGGAAATTCGACCTCACTGACACAATCAACACAGTTTTGCATCATGAAATTTTGCTCTACAACAGACTCATGGCTGAAATCCGCAAGTCACTATCTACACTACAAGACGGCTTGAATGGTTTAATTGTCATGAACGATTCCATGGAACTCCTCAACCGCAGAATCCTCGCGAACAAAGTTCCAGAGCAATGGCTTGAGTATTCATTCCCATCCATTCTCTCACTGAGGCATTACATGGAGGACCTCAGGAAGAGAGTTGAGTTCTTGGGCCACTGGGTACAATACGGCAGGCCAACAGTCTTCACACTTGGCGCTTTCTTCCATCCAGAAGAATTCCTCACCGCTGTCTTGCAAGTCTACGCGAGAAAGCACAGCGTCCCATTCGACACATTATCGTGGACGACGAAGATCTTGGCAGACACGAACAGCAGCAAGATTGCCGAGGAGCCAGAGGATGGTATATATGTACAGGGACTCTACATAGAAGGTGCTAAGTGGGATATTTCGTCGAAATCTTTAGTCGAATGCAAGCAGAAAGAGTTGATTTCAGTTTTGCCGCTTGTTCACCTTTGTCCAACAAAGACAACAGGTGGCGTTGATCCTAAGTCTATCTACGAGTGTCCAGTTTACAGAACACAGAACAGAGGAAGTGGAGCACTCGGTTTACCAAATTACATCATGAGTCTTTATATTCCATCGAACGATATTCTCCCAGATCATTGGATTCAGCGTTCTGTCGCTGTATTCATTACTGTTGAAATTTAATTTTTATTTGTTATTGTAAAAATATATTTTGTTTTAATTATTTCTCTCGGTTCATCATATATAGTCTTTTTATATAATTATCTTTCTTAATAGTATATGATTTGACTAACTAATTGACTCAAAGATAAAGAATATAATATTGGAAAAAATTAAAATTTATTTATATATGTAAGAACAGAAATGGTAAAGATTGCTTCAATTTTAAATCTGAATTTGATATTAGGCAGTCCAAATTCCAAGAGATTTAACAGTATATCCTTTTTCGATTAATTTGTTGACAACTTGATCTAAAATCAACTTGTTTCTTGCGTATACATGAACTTGACGTGATTTGTCTGTGAGAATTCTTTCAGGAATATTAACAATTCTTTCATAATCAACTCTAATTGCGTCTTTGTGATGGCCAGCTGCCCATTCTTGCTCAGTGCAAACATCAATAATGACGTGATCTGAAACAATGTTGATACCATCAAATGCTGATTTTTTATCAGTGAAAACAATCCATATAACGGCTGCACCTATGAGAAAACCCAAGGTAAATATAAATATTTTCTTGATTTTCTGGATCTGTGGGTTATCATAGCGACGACGAAGCTGTGGCCTCATTTTTTTTATATGATTTATGACAAAATTTTCTGCCACGTAAACTTTATAAAGCATGTGTCACTTTTTATTATTTACATTTTTTGTCATGTTCATCATCTCATTATTAAATCCATTCCCAACATATATATATGATGATGTAGAGCAGCTTTTGCTATTCTATCATTCCTAACTATTAGATTAAAGTTTATTTACTGAATTTTTAGGCGATTTAAAAAATTTTATTTTCTGTCACGTAAAATCGCAATTCTTACAAAGTTGACAAGTAAACTTTTCATATAATTATAAATAACTATGGAAATCCGGACTTATGTGAGTTATGATCAGATCCATAATACTGAGCATATTGAT